>JAHZNA010002032.1:0-10860 GCA_027743935.1 Sinodicranocentrus sp. ZH6
CGGACTTTCTTCGCTCAATTTGAATCTAGACATAATTGTCCCAAAAAGACCACTGTCGGATGTTGATAGTAAAGGCCACTCAACGTTGTCGATTGGTGATGGTACACTACCAATGGAAATGGAAAATATGTTTCACTTTTGAAAATATAAAACAGTATCATTTTCAAAACAATTATGTACCCTTCCTTAGCAAATCGTGCCCATGCTTTGACTAATGATTTTGACATTTCAAAATCTCCGTGATTTTTACTCTTCTCAATAAGCTCGGTTTGAAAAGGTAAATTGAACATCAGAGGGAGCTCATCTGTATTTACAAACAGGAATGTTACAAGGCGACTGATCTAATTATTGGAATATTAAATTTTGTATAATGTCTGTAATAATATATGTAGTACCTCCGTGTGCCACACCTGCAATTCAGAGTAAAAGCACATTAAATAACTTTTGCTATCAGGCATGGCATAAGTGGCTGGAAAACAATTAAAGTTACAGATGTATTGGATTGGATTACCATAAGAAGTTTCAGGCATGCGCAACACGGTTGACAAAAACCATTTCCAGCTACGGCTAACAACCACATCGGCAGTTGCCGGAAGGGCAAATGTCATTCCAAACAAAACTTTAGCAAAGCTAAACTTTCCTTCATATGAATAAATGTAAGGATAAACTGGATGTTGACCCCGGTGTAATTGTAAACTGTTGTGAAGTCCTTCAAAAAATGACCGGTCCGAAAGGAATGTCGTCAAGTTGTGCAAAACAGCCATGTTTATGTCAGCACTGGCATTTCCAAAGTAGTAGGAGCGAATTTGATCTGCAATTTCTTCTTTGTCTGGCTCATCTGAGAAGCGAAATAGGATTGGTGCCCATGTGGTCCAATTTTTATTTAATTCTAAGCGAATGGTTTCATTGCGCAGGATTGCTGAAATGAGCAAATTATGTCTTATCACAGAAATATTCACAAACTACTCCAATTAAAATGAATCATGACTTCCAAAAATTGAGATACATACGAGCCGAGTAAATTAAGCCCTCTTCAGAATTCGCTCCCACTAACCACGGCACTTTTGCAATATTACCACTGACTATAATGTCTTGAGGCAATTCAGAAATAAAAGCATTCTTCCGAGATGTTTCAATCGTTGGAGCATACAAAGCATATCTGTGATGAAGGATATCCTACAAACAAAAACAAGAATGCGTATATCACAAGGTCAGTTGACAGTTATTTAGTTGAGTATAACTAATCATACGGCAGCGGCTCTCTGGCTTTTTGCAATTTTGTCTGAATCCACACTTCTCAAACATCTTGCCATTTTCGTCATCGTTGGTTTCAAACAATTCATTTGGCTTATAAACTGGTAAGCTTGATCCTGCGGATTATCTTGACTAGCCCAAGAAACTAGAGCATTACCACTTTGGCTAATCGCTCTGTGAAACAGACCTTGCAAAGTTGAAAAGTCCGGATTTATAAAACAACACTAATTGAATCTTAACATTTACTTTATTCGACAAAATATTAAATACCTCGAGACATCGGTGAAAGAATATGGTAATGGACACAAGCGCCGCCTATTATAGAGAGTTTTAAAACCTTTTCAAAACTAAGAAAATAATACAATCTGAAGTACCTAGAGATATTAAATAGTATTAATTACCTGCAGATTCTCCCATCGCATTTACAAAAGTATATTTCATCTTTTAAAACCTATGCTTCACTAATTATACCTGATATCTGTAATTGCTAGCAAGAAAATACGCCCATGCCGCAAACATCTCTGGTATTTGCCATGTATTCAAGAATTCAAGTACATTTAGGTTCATTCATGACTTACCAAATACGCCTAATCTATAGTTGATAGTGACTAGAACAATATCTGAATCCAAAATGTACATAGGCTTATACCATTGTCCAGAGCCGTGCATGAATAATCCTCCGTGAAAATAGACAATCACAGGAGCTAATTGATCGTCTTCAAGAGTTTCATTTTCTTTTTCATACTGTGGGAAATATTATACATTTTCTAGGCGAAAATCTTTTTGACCATTGCATCTCTTGGATTTAAAATTAACAATAAATAAAATTAATTGAAACCTCATGCGTGTACACGTTCAAATATAGACAGTCCTATGCACAAAGGGAAAAATAACCAAAATTATTAGTAAAAATGTTTCAGCACTATTATGTCATATCTTCGGTACATTTTATAATTGCAAACCTCATTTCCCGAAGTAAACTTCCCAATGAGATGAAATTGCTTGCATTTTGAGCCGTAGATTTTAGCGTCTCGTGTTCCATTCCACACCGTGTTCCATTCAACAGGAGGCTACAAGTTGTACGCGTTTCATGAGCCGAATTCATCATATATGTAACGTCATATTACGATTGTTAGTGTTTAATTTACCTTGAATCTCAAGTCGCCCAGTGGAGGTATTGCATAAGGAATTCCCAAAAACTCGTATATGGTCCTGTCATCCCTTCCTGTCGATGTCGTGCCTTCCAGTTTTCCATATTCAGTGAGACCAATTATTTTAGGTTGGTCTGAAGTAAATAAACCAAAGGAAAAAAGAAATCCCAGGGTAGAATTAAACCCAAGCATGTTTTAAAAGTCGCTGCGCTTTCTTGTCATTAAAAATTCAAGATACAAGGCATCCGATACAATCCGATACTAGTCTAAGAAACCTAAACTACGCAAACACTTCCGCAACACAATCACAAATGTCATAAATGAAAAAAACCAGCTTCACTTGACAACGTTCCCATATGATTTTCCAGAAAAATCTTGTTTCAAGTTTTCCTCGGATGACTCAGATAACTGCTTATAAAATACGGCGTAATGATGAAAGTTGATTAACACAGTTGATTTATGAAATCGGCAATAACCTTTTATCAGCAACAAGTATAGTGGAAAGCATTTGCTCACACAGGGCAGCCTATAAGAGTTATCACGCTCTTATGATGCGTTTGTATGATTTTAAAAACATGTTTTCTGTTGAGTGATGATGACACACTACAAAAGTGCGATCAAGTACTATCATTCATGCATGTCAAGACACTGCAAGTCTTACTTTCTTGACTTGTCCAGAAATGTTTTTATACGTTCTTTCTGTGAGTGACGAACCCAATTTCTAATTAGAGTACGCATAGTATGACGATAATTAAAAGATCATGAACATAGATCCGACCATTCACTTGTATTAACCAACGGATTTATATTTACATAGAACATACGCTTGTACTTTTCTGAGCTTGCAGATTATAATAAAATGAAAATAGACAACAGGGGTCGTGGTTAGTTGAAATAATGACGTTTGATACATAATACACATATGTTGATTCAAAGAAGCTCTGGAATTCAGTTCATGTTTTAGTTAACTGTCTCATCCTTCTTCTCTATAACATCTTCATCATCTGGGCAGATGCATCTCTTTGGGACAACTAATGTAACTGGAGGTTTACGATCATAACATGATCCGCCAGGACCTTGCTGAACATGAGGATCTAACGCAGCCTTCAACTGCTGTTTTTGAGATTGATTCAATTTGTTGGGATAGCGAACTTTGAAGCGTATAATTAGATCACCCTTTTTTCCTAGATCAAAGATGGAATGTTGTAATATGGCTACATATAATCTCTGCAGTTCGTTCATTCAATCCAGACATGTCAAGTAATAAGCAATTTTTTACCAGGTTGATCCAAGATTGGCATGCCCTCTCCAGTAATAATCTTTTCGTATCCAGGTTGAATCAAATGTACATTGTAAACCCGGAAACTTCGGCTATCCAGTGTATTCACTGGGATCACAACTCCACACAAAGCCTCGTACAAAGTGACAGTCACGATCAAAATCAAATTATTTTCTTCGCGTTTGAACACCGGATGGGGCTGAAGATCCAATCTAAAAATTATGTCGGCTAACAAGAGGAAAAATTAGCAATTTTTAATTATTTAAAAGACTCTTTGAAAGCGGAAAATTTCTAAAATAAACCTGGCTGCATGTTAGCTATTTCATCGCCTTCATTCGGAAAATTGAATTCCATCCCTTGTTGCGCTCCACGTGGAATCTCAATTGTAAGCACGTGATCTCTCATTTCCACCGAACTCCCGTCTCCACACAAATATCTTTTTGGTAAGATTACCTTCCGAATTGCTCCGTTATAAGCATCTTCAAATGTGATCGGTAGATTTTTGAAAATGGGTGTAGCTTTCGGACGAAACCCTTGAGACTCTTTGCTGACAAAAGCATCTATGGGTGCACATGCCGCTGCCACTAGCTCTGCAAATGGGTTGTCAGTCCCAAAAAACTGCCTATAGCAAAGTTCCATATCAGACAGAATGTCACTCACTTTTCAAGACATTTTGGTGAAGTAATATAAACATAAAGTGGATTCATTTCATGGGAAAATAGCAAAATTTGCCAACTTGAACGTAGTGTCTGGATCTCCATGATATACATAAGGTGGTAAAAAACCATTCGGTCCAACTATTCCTTCTTTCAGAGCTCGCTCTCCAAACTGATCGTAGATAGCATCGTTTCTGAGGGTCGCTCAATATGTCATAAGCTTCACCAACAGACAAATACATATTTGCTCTGTGCAGTTCCTCTGCCATTATTTTCATTGCTTTCTCTTTCTTTGACATTAATGGATCTTCTGGAGTTTTGGGGCGACGTGAGTGTCGCTTTGGGTTGTAAAACAAGGCCAAATGTTTGTACCTTAGAAGAAGTTTAGAAAATCATTATACCGTATATTTGTATTAGCTTATTATTTAAAGCTACATTTACATACGCCTTCTTGACCTCGTCGTCCGAGGCATCCTTGGGCACCCCAAGCACGCGGTAGAATTCGTATACCATTTTCGCTATTCTTTAGACGGCTGAATTTCTAAATCAAAAACTGACGATTAACTTTTAAACGAATGATAACGCAAAAATCTGGCTGATCGACAGGGACAGCAGTGGAAGTAGATTTTCATGTGGCTAATTGTAAATTAAATATTTTTGAATTTACCAACAATGCATGCAAAATTACAGTTTTATGATTTTAGCTTTTTTAAATTATGTCTTTTACCTATGCATTGTTCTAATAATTCCTTAATCGTATGTTTTGTTTCAGTAGTAACTGCGTAAAATTACTTTTGTTGCAATTGTACATGTATTTCTCACTTTGAATATTTTATTGATTCATGAGAGAGTACCAATTAGCCAATTTAAAAAAGTAACTAGTCGTATTTTTAGATTAATTTCATTTTCTGATAATTGCAGATATATAGTTGCTTGATAGATTGTTTTTTCATGTTAAAGAACCGCACCATGTCAGGCAAGCCAAATGACAATAGGTGTGCTGACAAAAATGAAAATAGCAAATGTTACGTCAATCATTTTAATAATCCTTCGGAGGATGACATTTCTCCTTTCGCACCACCCCCAAAAAGTCGAAGAGCTAGTACTATCAGTACAAAAAGCACAGATTCAAATTCTAACCGTAAAAATAATACTTCCCCTTCTGGAGCTTTTATTGATGAAACCGTTTCCAAAAAACGTAGCAGAATAGATCCCATTGACACTCCACAGGCTACTAGTTCGACCTCAAAAGGGCAAACTAATAACTTCGAAAGGATCAGTAATGATTTTGTCGGTGCGTCTTCAGAACCAAATCAGAAATCAAGCTCTCTAATTACAGCAGGATCTAATATCGACAGTTCCAGACCTGTTGGACCAGCACTGTATAGCGGATCTACTCAATCTGAACTTAAACAGCCAAATTTTAATAAAGTCGAAGAACCGTCTTCATACCCAACTCGAAATTCCAGAGCTCCAGATAAAGTAAGATCTAGTATAGAGATAGACAGTGGCAAACCCGTTGGACTAGCGTCGCTAACCAGACCTAATCAATCTCAACTGTATCAGCCAAATTTTACTAAAACCGAAGAACTGTCTGCATACCCTAAACGAAATTCCAGAGCTCCAGATACCGCAGGATCTAGTATTGATAATAATAGGACTGTTTGGCCAGCACCGTTTAGTGGACCTAAGCAATTTGAGCTCAATCAACCAAATTTTACTATACCCGAAGAAGATGTCTACATACCCGAAACGAAATTCCAGAGCTCCAGATACAGCAGGATCTAGTATTGATAATAATAGGATTGTTTGGCCACCACCGTTTAGCGTACCTAAGCAATCTGAACTCAATCAGCCAAATACTAACATCGAAGAACCGTCTTTAAACCCAAATCAAAAATCCAGAGCTCCAGTTGTAACAAGATTTGTTATAGACAGTGGCAGACCTGTTGAACCAGCTCCTTTAAGCGAAACTAATCAATCTCAACCCAATCAGTCAAATTTTACTAAAGTCGAAGAACCGTATTCAAACCCCATTAAAACTTCCAGAGGTCCAGTTATAGCAACATTTATTATAGACAAAGGCAGACCTGTTGGACCAGCTCCGTTGAGCGAACCTAATCAGCCAAATTTTACCAAAATCGAAGATCTGTCTGTGTACCCAAATCAAAATTCCAGAGCTCCAGATACAGCAACATCTAGAATTGATAATCAAAGGACTGTTGACCCAGTTCCGTTAAGTGGAACTAATCAATTTCAACCCAATCAGCCAAACTTTACTAAAACCGAAGAACCGACTTTAGATCCAAGTCGAAAAACGAGAGCTCCAGTTGCGGAAAGATTTAGTATCGACAGTGGCAGACCTGTTTTACCAGCTCCGTTAAACGTGCCTAATCAATCTCAACCCAATCAGTCAAATTTTACTAAAATCGAAGAAACGACTTCAGATCCAAATCGAAAATCTATAGCTCCAGTTGCGACAATATTAAGTATCGACAGTGGCAGACCTGTTGGCCCAGCTCCGTTAAGCGGGCCTAATCAATCTGAACCCAATCAGCCAAAAGAACCGATATCAGATCCAAGAAAATTTATATCTCCAGTTGCGGCAAGATTTAGTATCAATACTGGCAGTGTCAGACCTTTTGAAACAGCACCGTTAAGCGAACCTAATCAATCTCAACCCAATCAGTCAAAATCTATAGCTTCAGTTGCGACGATATTAACTATCGACAGTGGCAGACCTGTTGGCGCCGCTCCATTAAGCGGGCCTAATCAATCTGAACCCAATCAGCCAAAAGAACCGACTTCAGATCCAAGAAAATCTATATCTCCAGTTGCTGCAAGAATTAGTATTGACAGTGGTAAACCTGTTTTACCAGCTCCGTTGCCGTTAAGCGGACCTAATCGATCTGAACCCAATCAACCAAATTTTTCTAAAATCGAAGAACCGTCTTTATACCCAAATCGAAATTCCAGAGCTCCAGATACAGCAAGATCTATTATGGACAATGGCAGACATGTTGGACCTGCACCGTCAAGCGAACCCATAATACAAAATTCTTCTGCAGCAGGCCCTCAAAAACTCAGACAAATTCCAAATGGACCCGTAACTACATCACCGAGAAATGATTCTGCTTCGGGTACTACTCCTGATAAGTTCAAAAATAACCTTGAGTCTTCTTTTCAAACTCAAGCCACAATTGCAGGGCGTCCTTCTTATCCAGTTTCATGCTGCGATCCTTCTACGTATTACTTTCGTGGCTTATACAGGTCTAGTGTTTTGTGTGGCTCTTACAATTCAAAACCCCCAAACGTGTATTTTTCCACCTGTTCCGAAACTAATAACAATGGAGTGTTCACCTCAAAAACCTGCGAAGAGATAATGAAAAAGTACAAAACATCTCCCGTGATTCCAACACAGAATGTTAATCCCACCCCATCAAAGGATATAAACAATAATATTACACCGTCTGAACAGAGGCTGAACCCCAGGCCACAAAAATCGACACAACCTTCGAAATCCGCGATAACTACACCTCCTGCAAAGAAAGGAGGTGGATGTTGCTGCTGCTATCCTGGGGCATGTCTCATCTGGTTGTCTCTGGTTAGATCAAAGTTATTAAAAGTAAAATATAGCATCCAAGCTTCCAAGCCAAAATAAAATAAAGTTTCGAATGACATTTTCTTGTCATACACCATGCAGCTAGCTGTTGGTCTTTTGGCTACCCATTTGATTTGGTGGGAAAAATGTGGACTAAGTCAAATTCCATTTCAGGACCTCTCCAGTTTGCAATCGTTGCAGCAATTAAATGAAGTTCAGCTTAAGCATCTTATCGGGCTTGTCGTGACCTTGGGATATTTCGCTTATTTCGTTTTGATCAGCCTGTGCTATTTATTTTGTAAATGCTGTTGCTTTCCAGGAAAAGACCCCAAGAAAACGTGTACATGTGTATGTCCTCTCAATGAAATGTTTTATTTTTATCAAGTGATGAAAACGGGCATACAATGAGGATTTGTTTTATGCAATAACCACCTAGAAAGAAAAGAAACTCGCTCTTCATTTATTATATGGAGCAACATTAGGTTTTTATCTCCTTATCCTTGCTTGGAGTGAAAAAAATGCGGGAAGACAAAACATAATCTCCGGAGATTTCAATTGCATTTCATATTGTCTCCTCTATACCATCGTACTACTTTTCCTGGGAGTTATTGCCTTTGTAATATATTCCTTGGAGAGGCGTCGTATGCGAAGACAAATAAAACCAGTCACAGTTAAGAATCCGTCTACAAAACCAACGATGACAACAGCGGCTTATAGGGCTTTCACGCAGGCGACACTATTGCAGCAGTCAAGCGGTAACTCGCATTACACCTCCGTGGCTGTTCGTCCCCAAAGTGTTACTGCAGGAGGCAGATATTGTTCTGAAATAACACCCTCCAGCTACTCTTATGGTAAACAATCTACCATGACACAGTCTTTTCGTTCTCGTTCGGATATTTGTGGCGGATGTAGAAGCTACAATACAGTTGGAAATACGTCGTTGCACATACAAAGACCGTTGTACTCGTACGGCGCACATAGGTATGGATTGCAAAATTCTTGTGGTTGAACTTATGGTTAAGCATTTTGAGTAAGTGTAATTGACAAATTAAAATAATTGCTTGACTCGCTATGCTATAGAGACTTGCTCCTGAATTTCTAGTTTGATCTGTATGCAATACATTTTAATAATCTACCATTACCATTTGTCTTATGAACTTTAATTTGTCTGTAAATGAATCCTCTGAACGCTTGGTATTTGCTTTACACGCACATCATAATTTTTAACGATCGGAAAACCCTCAACCGCAGCCTATAACATTGTATCGTTTCCATTCAGTGCCTTTTCAAAGCAAAGTCTCATCTTGAAAAGAAATGACGAAAGCAGCCAAAAAGTATTTCATTAAAAGTTGCTTACTAGACAACTACAAACACAACTATACATTCTACGGATAACAAGTATGTTTCTCAGTTTGTCTTAAATGAAAACATGTGGAATTTTTCACCATTCTTGAAGCATGAAAGACATTTTGACATGATTGCTTCAAGTCAGCCTTTGATGAATCAAATTATATCTCTAGAAGAGCGAAGAGCTATTTGCTATTAGCATAAAAGATGAGGGAACATCCTGTACTTGACAATCTCATCTTCTACCATCTTCATTGATAAGTTTATGGTATACAGGAATGATACATTGTAGACATTTTTTTAAAGGGAAAAGCTCATTTATTATTGCACAATATGGATTCTCACAAACAATTACAACACCACATATTATGGTTTACTTGCAACAAACGTGTTGTGGTTGTGACGAGGTGAGCCATATAGCGGCTGCTGAAAATAGGGATATAGGGATAAGTGCACACATTTCCTTTTGCACACTTGACTTCTTAAGAACGGGTTTTTATAACTAGGAATCACATGCTTACTAGCTAAGGCATTGCTTTTGAGCGTGACCTTGACTCTTCTTTCCCAGCAACTAATAATATCTTTGAAAGTTGGTACATCGACTCGTTCACTATCCATAAAACTGAGCAACTCTCGTCACTCTATGAATACAAACTGTATTATGGAACGAGGGAACATGGAAAAGGGAAAATTGAGTGAGTAATATCATCAAAACACATACACAGTATTGTGAAAGAAATGTGTAGAGAAGTGATATGAGCTCGTAAAACATCCTCCCATACTTGTCAGTGAAAATCATCAGCAGGTGATGTATAATATCTAATTTTTAGGATGAAGCAACCGGCACTAAATTCATCCGGCAATCTAATTCTCTCGTTTTACTGATAAGTTCATTTCCACATCTTGCAGAATGGTGCTCGTACCTAGTTCATTTTTTACCTGAGGTAGAGCATTCTCGAGAATATAATAGAATAAAACAGAATAGAATATTAAAATAGAAGTTATTCATACGAAACCCCACATGTGTAAAGCTTTAAAATAATTTGGTGTCAATAACATTGCCAACTTTACATTACATCAAAATGTTACGAAGTCTAGCTCAATATTTTCTTGTGGCATTAGTTGCCTTCATTGCGTACTTCTTTTTGAGCGACTTTTTTGTTTACGTTGGCGATCCTATTTACGTCAACTCTATACATGGAAAGCTTAAAGGAAGAATACGTCCAGTGAGAGGAGGACGACAAATATACTCATTTACTGGAATTCCATATGCAAAACCACCTGTTGGAGATCTGAGGTTTGAGGTAAGCAAAAAAATGTGTGCCACGGCCACCAACAATTGGAATTGCATTGTCGTGAATAATGAAAAAATACACGAGTCGGATAATTCATCGTGTCTGTTGTGAACGAGCAAGTCCATTTCTCTGTCACAGAAAGAGATTGTGTAAATAATTTGGCAAATTGGATGTGAATAGGATATTCTTATGGATCACAAAAATTTTAATGTGGACATGTCATTTCGTCCATTGCATTAATTTTAGCCTCCGGTCGAGCATGGAAAGTGGGAAGATG
>JAHZNA010002033.1:0-23983 GCA_027743935.1 Sinodicranocentrus sp. ZH6
CTTCGTCTAGATAAATATTTACAATTCAAATGCAATAACAGGGTTATTTCTGCATCATTCAACAAAAGAGGAAGTGAAGTATGATGCATAGCGGATATAAGATGTGCAGGTTTCTTGATGATTCATTACGCGGAAAGTTAACATTTCTAGGAAATTGGCATCTTTGAAGTATAAATGTATAAATAACTCAGTATATTATGGCCTACGAAATACATTATACTTAGGCTTAAAACAAAGGTTTACAAGTCAGGTACACCAGCTTAAACATGAAAATGACTGATTGAATGACTAATGCTAGTGCTCTTAGATTAAGTGACCACATTTTCAGGTATGAGTTCCGTTTATTATTATTATTATTTTTATTTTTATTACTGCTTTATTGCGGACCAAAGTAAAGACAAACAAATGCATGATTTAACGTGGGCTCGAGTAATACGGCGTTTAAAATTGGAGTTTAAACTGACATTATTTTAAAATCCACACTATATTATTTTCTCCCTCAGCACAGTTTGTAATGAATGCTAGTGACATGTACATCAAAAGCTTGCTGCTGGATCGGTACGGTAAGTTCACTGCATGCTAATCCCATCACAGAAGAATAGAATCATTCATAAATTATCTTCGCAGTTTAAAACAAATGAGATGAATGAAGTCAAAATAGCACCTATAAATACATCACATATGTCGTAAAGCACCCCACTACTTGATATAATTTATAAGGATCATAACTACTTTGAGGTTTAATGAATAAACAAATCTACACTTGGGAAATTAGGTACTTTTCTCCATACTTGTATTGTTGTATTGATCAGACATTAGCATTTCAATGAAATACATGATGCATGGAGTCATGAATTAGCTTCCCTTGTCAGTATGTATGAGAAAAAGGGTTACCTAATCGTTGTGTGCAATTAACTTGGCCTGCCAATAAGAAAAAAATTGTCCTGATAGCTGACAATGAGTGAGAGAATAGAATTAGCAATGCGGATTCGTAATAGTTTGACAAAGGTAAAATAATTAATTAAATTCATCGCATCGACTCACAAATTATGGGTGGAGTTCCAGGCCCGCAATCCAAACCAAGTAAACAAATGATTAGACCATTCCACAACGATAAGCAATAAAGTGCACGGACCACAATAAATATTACATTATGCAAGTTAGTCGCAGAATAAACACGGCACAATCTCATGCACACAACATTCAGAATAGCTGTTTGGTACCAATTAAGTAGATCAAGCTTTAAAAAAACAAGACTGATATGATAAGAAACAGTTACAAAAACGGCTTCATTTGTGAACACGCTGTCGGCTTGTCTTTGATATGCCCAATTAAAATAAGTTACTCACGATCAGTATTGTCAATTTTAGTTCCTTGAGTATTTTGGCATTTTGGAAGCCCCATAACTTGTGTATAGGTAAGTAGGTTTCCAGGTGCATATTACACTTTATTTTTAGAACGTTATCGTCAAATGGCTTGATGCCTGTTGCTGACAATCTGCTTAAAAATACCTGCAAACTTCAACTTCAAAGTTAACAATTTTCTTCAAATTGTCCTGTTAAGATATTTGAACGTGCACAGATATTTTTGACAAACAAAAAGCTTTCCACGCCACACATATGCCACAAACATTAATGCATNGCCACAAACATTAATGCATCACCCAATTTTATTTTTCATCTCGCGAGCAAATGTTATTTCCCTTTACAAATATTAATCACAGGAGTTGAATTGGTTGATATGTCAAAATCATTTCAAAATTGAGAGTCATTTCAAACATAATCTTTGACAAATGAAGGTTAAGCATACAGTACACCATCAATAATATCTTGATGACTTATCTGCTCACACTTTACCTACCAAACAGTTTTATTCTCAGAATTGGGACTCTTGTAATCATTTTCTCAAAACCAGAACGAACCATTTTAGATTAACTTCATGGCTTACGGTCATACCATCAATAAATAATAAAACGTCAAGTTGAAATGATATATTATTTTTGCAATTACATAATACATTATGGAACAGTATTCGCGTGGTATATAATCGTATGAATGATACCAATACACCTTTTCAAAGCTAAACAGAGAATGTCTAGATGTGAAAAATCATTTGAAATTAACATACAAAAGAAAACTATCGTATTGAGGTTATAGTCATCACTTCGAATACTAAGTTTCACACCATTCCATCCAGATTGGTTGACACATCCTATCAAACCTTTTCTTTGCTATTTTTTCTTAAACGCCAGAGGCTTGGGTTCGATAGCATCGCATGAATGCTAAAAATAGACACGATCACGATGAAGTATTAATGCAGTAAGTAAACCTGATCATTCGTGAGAGCCATTTTAGTTGACTCGTTGTGTGCATACATATAGTTATACATTCATTACAAAAGGTGCCTTAGGGCAAAACCATTTAGCAACATTAAGATACAGTTTTCAATGAAAAAGAAACAGTAAAGGTTAACAATCGCATCTTTCCAGAAATAAGAGCTGAGAGAGATATTTTATGATAAAATACAACGCTGTCATTTCTTGGAAGCATTCTCATTCTACCAATCTCCGTTGTTCTGTTTACTACAATGATGGAATAATAGATTGAATAGATGTGTTCAATATCTGAATCAGCGAATGAAACCTAAGACTTCCCTGATCGTTAACGAATGCTAATGAAAACGTTGTTTTCAAACAGAGTGCACACATTCTGATATGAATATGTCGTGCCTGCCTGCAAATAGATCCTGTTCTAGATTATGTTTGTTAGTCATCTCAGGTCTCTGATGTAGATTTCTTATTGCTACGCAGTAGGATCAGAGAATTTTTCTGGTTAGCCATGTTTTCTGGGCAGAAACGTCAAGCTATTGTTAAGTGGAAAGAATTGGAAAGATCATTAAGTATTCCATAGCAGTTATTATGCAAGTCTAATGGACAAGCGTGGAGTGTTAGCAAAGATAAACACAATGACGATCATGATGAATTTGCGAAAATCTCATTATACCGAGAACATTTACAATAGCAAGGATAGTCGATCCTCAGTTCCAATTTCCAATCCATCAATTCCAGTCCTTACCTACTCACAGTCTACCTACTGCGTAAGACTTTATGCACACGTTGTTAAAGTGTACAAAGTACACATATGTTTATAGTAACTAAATTACACATATACTGCTATTCATGAAAGATAAGGTCGTATATAGCGCATAATCCCTTATAATGAAGATACCTGTTGAATATAATTTTCCCGATACACTACTTCAGTGTAGAAACTATTGTTTTTCTAACAAGTAAAAAAATTAATGGTCTAAAGTTAAGTCTACGTCCTTGTTTAGGTTGCATATAAAATCTATGCGTCCATAATGAACTCATTTTCTTTGTAACGTTCGCCCATCAATATTGTTAAATCTGCATCTGCATGAAAAAGTCAACTAATATGCATTCAGCCAAAAGCTTTCTTCCATTGAACGCTTATGTATATCCTCTTCCTCTCTCTATTCAGGATAAGCGTCTCTCCCGTAGTCAATAGTCGGATTCCCTCAGTTTTCGTCCTTTGGCATTCCTACTCACATCTTTTTATGAACCTGCTGAACTTCACAAGTTTACAAGTTCTATCAACAAACAGCCGATTTTTATTTTGTGTGCTTGTATCTTTTAAGATTTTTATCGTCACATACTACTGTCACTCTATTAATTTTATATAGGAGAGGCAAACTTGAGGAATTATATAAAAGTAGAGCAAGTTTTACTTTTCTGCATTTTTCTTTCAATTCGCCGTGCCATACAGAGAATACTAAACAGTCGTGAGCCTTTTCCTCACACGAAAATACATCTTCGAGGGTTTTATCGCTCTCAAGAAAATTCAGTTTAGTTTCAACAGATAACTGTGTGTATAAGGAAAACAGCTCATGTTTTATGTAGACTTTTACTCCATGATACTTTGATGTGTGCTTTAAGAAAAAAGTGAGGCAGTGAAGTAGCAAGTGGTTAGAAAGTTTACTTGACTTGAATATCAAAAGGCTGTAAAATTATTTTAGCGCTGACAAACTCAGTTTTTTTTCTTGTGGTTTAAGCAGTATCGTAAATGAAACGCTCTACTTCTCGGAAACATTACAAGAAGCCAGCGGTGATGATGTTTAGGTGGTTTGGGCGTTTATATATAAATAAGTAAAGATTTTCTCTCTCACCATTTGCATAAGTCTTTTTTGAGATAAACCACAGACCGATGCCAAAACTCTGGAAAGCTTATATGTAACTGTTTTATGCGTATATTGTGAAACGTACGACGTATTTACAATTAGTATCATCGTAAAGCAAAACAGAGAAACAAGCGCTACTAGATTTTAACTTAATAATTAAGAATGGATGATTTCTTAAAAATAAGTCCAGAAACAAACCACAATCACACAGTATTTTATGAACATTTTGTCAATTAAAAATTATTCGGTGACCAAACTGGATTTCGCGTAACTTTTGGTGAAATACCATATTTAAGATTTTGTTAAGTTACAAAAGACAAGCAGTGATTATAGTTGCGTCTGATCCATCCCTGGATATTCAATTTTTTTTGGAAGTGAAGTAGCAACCAGGAAAATTACGACGCCAAAATGTTTGCTAAGAACAGTAGCAATGGTTCATGTATGTAATATATACTCCTTTTTTATGCTTATATTTGTTTATTTAATACATTTTTAATCCATATAATGTGTACTCATGTCATGCTATTGAAATACCGGCTAGTTATCTTGAAGTTGAGCAAAAGAAGCAAAATATCACACCGTCATAGACAAGCTTCATTGTTCCGGTTACAGTCTGCGTGTTCATGCTTGGCTATGATTTTAATCTGTACAAACTATGAAATTTATTTGCACGGATATCCGGATAGCATGCAATTCTCACGGAGCCAAACTCACTCCTTCTCCACTTGCTCTCTAATTGCGTGAAGAACGTCCTCTTCTCTTCATGCAAGCTGTTTACGCGTTTTTTGTTGCAATATCATACATTTATTTGATAGACTCTCAGAATTTCACAATCTTTGACGATTTGTGGATTGGCACAGAAGTGCCTTCTTGCAATCTATGATTGAATCGCATGCTTTATACACTGTATTACGTATTTAACATGTGTGCAAAGGGAGAAGTTTGTGCAGGTAATTGCACGTATTAAAATGTACCATGTGAGTGAGATCACATCAAAATGTACCTATTTACGCGACGTACAGACTCGTAAGAAGTCACATGTAAAGAGATAACCAAGTTTAGTCAGACAGACAACAGATATGGGCAAATGATATTCATTTTACGCAAAAGGAATACATTTTTCATAAACTACTCGTCCTGCTCTTGTCATGGCATTTAATGCTGATAGTGGACAAGTACTTTGGCACTGAAGCACGTACGCAGTAGAACGTACAACAGGTCAACTTTTCGTAATAATGGCTTGCATTTTACCCAGCTATAATGCCATGCGACTGGATAGTTTTATAAGAAATAGTACTTGGTTTGCTGTCCGTCAGTAGGTTTATGTCAGTTTGTACGGATGCAACTTGATTCTCTGCCGAGAGTTGCCTTGCCGGTTCCATTTTTATATAATATTTTCTACAACGATTTGCATTTTACTTTATCCAACTGCCGCAGTTCCTATTATCCTACCAGTGGTCACCCATCATATCCTCTACTCGACACTGAGAGTTTTGGGGAACTCAGGCTCTGTAAAATTGGTTGTGAAACCAAAACCAAAGTTTACAACAGAGAGAGGGAACATAATATGGGTGGTTTGTTGGGATTTTACAATTTAACTCATATCTCTAAACAGTAGTCTATCCGACAGGCAGGACAAAACGCTCTTACAAAAACTGCCTTTGTCATTATTGCTCACAAAAGTTACTGCACACTGCACACCCGAGGATGTTATTGACTTGGGTTCTGCTCAAAAGGGAGAAAAGAGAGAGCGAATAGAGATATATCAACGTAAATTACGTGCACCGTTATCTTCATTAGTTGTGGTACGGCAAATGACGAGGACGAAGTGGTGTTGAAACTGAAACACATCGAGATATATGATATGTAACTGAGGGATTTCAAAAGTGTGACTGAAGGAATAGTAAAATGTGTTCACATTATTAATGCGTTTTTGGTTAACAAGGATCGCTGAGCTCAAATAGTTTAGACAAACAAACATCCTGAATGGATGCTCATCTATCGTCATCTTTTGTACTTTTGAACTCGCCTGTTGACGATAGTTATTGGATGTTATCAAGTATTGAATGGAAATCTTTCAATATTTTGCTTTAATGAGACACGTTTGTTTGTTTACAATTTATCTGTGTTTTGTTGTGAATTTATTGACTTTTTTGACTTTGTGACTGGATATTTGGCTGCTGCAAGGTGATCTGTAGCCACGACAGAGTACCATTTCAAGTCATTTTGAAACTAGTCAAGCAACGTATTGGTTTGAAGAAAAAACAAGCTATCTGTGGAAAACATGGAGGCTCCACAAATTTTAATCGACACGTCTGCCTGCGAAGAGGGGGCTAAACCGGCTCCGGTTGATCGCGTTAGAAAAGTTTCTGGAATATTGACTTCCTCTATGAGAGAGCGAAAGTGTTAGTTAACGTGCATTTTTAGGAACTTACATAGCATTCTCCTGTGGAGACGAACTTATATAATCATGGCGTTGGATGTACATCTTTGTGACTCTTTATATTCTAATTACATTTTTCGTTATTTCATAGCATCGTACGGCCACCGTTGGCGTCGTCCAAGTGCGTTCTTTACTATTGGCGAAGGTTCGGAAGGAGACGACTCCGATCAATACAATGAGTTTGACAGCGACGATGACACGATTCCAGGCCCAGCAGCAAGACCACCAAGAAAGATATCGTTGCTCTCCCCCAGTTACGAGTCAGATTCGAGTTTAGGTAATTGAGTTTTTCCTTGACCTTCGAGCTTATTAAATACCTACGACGAATTAGCGCAGAAATATTTACGTCTGATGAGAAGAGTACGTTTTTTGAGGACCACCTACATCCAAGAGATGTGCAAAACGAATTAATGGGGAAAATCCTCATTCATTTGGAAATTTAAATTTACTGTCACTGTGCGCATGTTATGTACTTGGGTATAAACGAAGTATATAAGAAAAAGGATTTCAGAGAGAGCCTAAAAATATCACATTTGAGACGAAGTGAAATCATCTTCACAGTACTGTTAATCATGATATCGTAATATTCGTAAAATGGGATTCGACGGATTCGTATCAAAATATCCCCATAAATATTGACAGTTACAGGGGTACCGTGACATAATGGTCTTAACCGTATCTGGAATATAGTTAGGCAAATATTGAAGGAAATGTATTGGGATAATTCAAATCATGGAAGAGCTTTCAAGGGGCAATTTACTTTGTTTTCAATTGAATCAAGCGACCCTTTTAAATGTCAGAAATCACTTTTGCAATGAGGAAACAGAGTTTGCTTTGCAGATAACGGCAACCACTATATATTCATGCGAGGTGCAAGTGTTTGTAATCTACCAATTGTTTTGGCCATGATGTTGTTATTATCGGTCATGGGTTGGTGTTTGCATGTTATATAAATACTAACAACAACAATATATGTGCAATGTGCACGAACACGATGCTTGCATCTCTTGAAACAAGGTTAATGCTCTGGACAATGTTTTAAAATAGTAAATTTACATTTAACACAATTTGGAAATTTTGATAATTGTGTATACTTTCTAAAGTAAACTTTGGTTTCTCTCGTCGTCTATGAATCGTCCATAAACTCGCCCATAACCGGTTAAACTACTCGTTATATAAAATGTTATTGCGTTTAATGAGCTTCTTTCCGATTGACATCCAGCATGCTTATTTTTCAGAATTAGTGTGCACGTGTAGTCACTTGTGCACACAAGATAGTTGAGTTGAAACCCTTGTATTCAAACGTCTATGGTATTTCATGTTGCATAGTGTTGTTCTAGGATTAATATAATGAACAAAGACGAACTGTATACACGATTAGCCAGCTTTAAAGTTTATCGTGTTTCTCAAATGATTCATATCCATTTATGTATCTTGATAAACATGACGGAGATAATATTAGTAAGTTGAAGGTCAAAATTCTATGCAGGATGCAGGACTCTCATATATAGTATAAATGTTATTTTTGTTTCATTTCATATGCATTTTATGTGGATGTCCTACTGTGTGCACTTGCTGTACACATAATATTCATTCTCTTTAGGTACCTAGCTAATAATACTGTTTTAATGTGGGGAACTCATGTGCATGCTCTCATATTGCCTATATAACCAAAACAAAAACTAAAATATATTTTTCATGTGGAGTGGATCTCCAGATGATTTAAGTTCTGTCCAAATTACACATACCTAAGTAAGAATGTCTTGGCACAAATCACCTCAATCCAGCTATACCAATTGTCAGTAAATTTTAAAGAATTTGGGCCAGTTATGTAGGTAGAATTTTAATTTGCGTTGTAGGTACTGAAAACGCATCCACGCACAGAAAAATCAGTGTTTTTCATTTTCAGTGAAATTATATGTACGCAGTGTAAAATGTTGCATGTTTACGGTAGGCCTTTTTGTGAGTGTTGTTGTGAGTAAAGTCCTTTACACCAATGGGAAAATGTTTGGACCCAAGACCCAACCTTTTTTCAAATACCATCAACCATCACTTATAATAATCTTACAAATGGTTACTTTACTTGATCAAGATGTTGAAATGAGCGAAACAAATGAATTCTCAACACGGTCAACGTTGATAGTGCTTAATATGGTTGTGGTATGTACATTATGCGCATAGCGCGTGCTTAAACTGTGCATAATTACATTATCTGTATTACTTACTCAGTATACGGAAATTGAGGCGTTTTCAGTTTCATTTCTGAAGGTGTGATTAAAGGTTCTCTAGTTTCTGAAAACACTAAAACCTGAATTAAGCAAGTGCTCTAGAGCAGGCAGGCAGGTAGGTGGTAAGATGTTTTAAGGAACTATGGAACACTAGGAAAGTAAGGTCACCGCGGTGGCAGGCTATTTGAAAGATGTAATTAGTAATGTATCAGTGTAGATTTTACTAGAACAGAATACACAAGAATTTTTATATTAAGATTATCTCAAATAGACGTAGCTACATCATATTGCTAATTCTGCGTAATTGAAACCCAAGACTCACTATCGGAATTGTAATCGATTGCATGATTGAAAAGAAAATCAATCATACTGTAACATGACACTATGTATTACACAAACTAGTAGGAAATATTGTTCTAATGTTCACAAACAACAAAGTAGTTGCGGTTTCTTTCCGCGTGACTACAAAACTTATAAAAATCAAAGTGTACTATAGCGCTTAGTTTGTTTGATACGTGCCACAGCATACTATCTTTTAAATAACTAGAATGAAGATGGAAACGAGTTTTAGAATCGAAATGGTTCTAGATCATTTATATGTTAATGAATTACTGCCACCACTTTGCCCTACTCTGCTGTATGCATACAGGCTTCCAGATTCCAGGCCAGGTTAATATACTCTTTGAGTCTGCAAGCTGGCTGGACTCTTCACGCTTCTGCATGTTCTTTAACACCTTTTCATTGGCAAACCAAAAAATTATGGCGTTCAGTTTACAATGAATATTTTAGCATGAATAGTTTGTAGGGGTTTTGTAATGTAGCACTCATAAATGATTATAGTCAATAGTCGGGATGTTAATGATGCAAAATAAGGAACTCTAGAAGAGTACAATCACTATTTACGGTTTATTATCATGAAGTCACGCACCAGCATAGAATTTGATGTGTATGATTGCAGACCATGGCTATGTCATTATTTTTGTGGTCAGCAGTTTTGCGACATGTACGTCGCTGTATGCAGAGGAGTCTATACAATGAAAGGCGTGGTTTACAGAAGTGCAGCTTTAATTTAAATTTGGTGTTTCCAGTAACTAGAGAGGTTAAACTCTGTAGGATATGGAAAATGTGGCAGTCAACAGCACCAGTGATTGTGTTCATATCTAGCTAGATTGATTATGCTGAATCAAAATTAATTAAGAAAACCTTTCGTGACAGTGCAGCTTCATTGAATTTTAGAATATTGCAAGTTTATACAACTTCAAAATGGTGGGTTGGAAACTTATACAAGCGTACTCCGCGGACCCTCACGTCCAACAGATATTTGATGTTATCTTTACGAATGATCTGCGCTCATTTGCACGTATTTGATTAACCATTTAATAACTTTCGTTTATGAATTCAGAAAATTAGGACGTGCCTAATTAAACTGTATGCATGTATCCTCCTACACAGAAAGTGACACCGAGTTGGGCTTGGAAGTTGCGGAGCGCCGGAAACACCGTCGGAAAAGTTTTGCCCCAATGCATCCAGGCCTTCAGACTTGGGTGGAAATCAAAGGACTCGCCGTCAATAAAAATGACGGTCAAAAACCCGGAGAGTTGTTGCTTCCGCTTGGCCAAAGGAAGAAGAAAGCAAATTATGAAGAACTCAGAGAATTCGTCAACGCAGGCAAGATCAAAGAAACGAAAATTAGTGTAAGAGACAACGATTGGGATCTCACAGATATAATTCGATCTCGCCTTTGGCCACTACTTGACTCTATTCATGAAACAAATCGCAGCAGCTTGGATGGCTTCTATTGGGACACAGCTACTCAACTGTACGGGTCTGCACAAGGTAAATAGCTGCTTCTCTAGAAGGGCAAAGTGAAGTAGCAACACTGCTAGTAACCTGTAGTTCTACTTGTAATTCATCCGGACTAGGTATATCGTATATACATCTGTGGGTAATTAAAATGGGTTTTAATTCTTATTGTTTTTAAGGACCCAATGCTGCTCCAGATGAGGAACTAGCCCTTCCGGGATTTACAGATCCTCAAAACAGACTGTTTTATGCATTATCCTCGGGAGGAATTGCTCGCTGCAAAAGAATTATTTGCGTGATAGGATACGCATACCCTGAAATTACGTACTGTCCGCTGCTGCTCCCGGTGTCTTCATTGTTTCTGCATTTTGTTACGGTATATTAATTATAATAAACATATTTACCTTATATGTGTTCATCTTTCTTGTACAAGGTTCTTACGACCAGGAAACTCAATAATTTTTTGTAGGAGGAAGAGACTTACAACTGCATTTGCACCCTTCTATCAGCTCGACACAAAGTCTTTCTGACTCAAACAAAATCTCAATGGGATGTGGCTTATATTACTGCGATGCATCTTACAAAAAAGTTTTCCGTAAGTATACACGTTTAGCACACGACGTAAAAACATCGACCCTTTCTACATGCTCCTGTTTTCCGTGTGTTCATGTTGACCAGTACTTCTGCTTGTTTTTTCCTTATGGAACTCGTCGAAGCGCAATAATGTATTTGTTCGTACTTTCTTCCTCGGTAACAACATGTGAATGTGTCGACATACGCGCTAATCTGCAATGTTTATCTTGTTTGAAATATGTATGATTTAATTATGCAAATCCTCAATCTTTAATCCGATCATTGGGTTTTCTCATCTGCAGAAGACGGCCTTTACATTCCTTTCACGAAATGTCAAGTCGGGAGAGAAGTTGGAAAATGTGTTTCAAGGATGGATTTGGTGGATCTTCAGAGATTTACCTCTAACTCATCTGGTAATTTATTATGCAAATTTTCTGATTGTCACATCATTATCTGAGCGACTGCTATCCCTGCGAAGAAGGCATATTATTTGCTCTTGTTTTCTTTGTCTGTTTGCGCATACTAAGTACATGTTGTAAATCTTTTACAAGACAGCAGATAAATGTGAAATCTTTGATGAGATAACGTATTTTTGTGCTGATGTCATCCATCATATACTTTGCTCTGCCGTTAAGGATGTAGCCGCTAGAATTCTTATCGTTTATTTGTGGAATGATCCTTTTCTCTGGATATTGGCAGATATATATATTTCTTTTGCTGTCTAAGAAGACAGTCACTGGTTCTGACACATAGCTTAACATACAATTAATTATCTTATGTTAGACTAAACTTCGGTTACAAGCTAACCAAATTTTAGAACATACTACCTACCACCTAATCGCACCTCCATATATTGTGTTACATACCAACAGTATTAACTAGCTACAAAAGTTTTGGACAGGGTATTAACGTTGATAAAGATAAAAATCGCATTAACGAGCAACTTACGGTGCATGATCTCACTTTAGTTTGATTTATCCCGTTTAACTGTTGTATACGTGATCGTCAAGATGCATTGAAAGTACGATTTGCAGGATGATAGCAGTTGGAACGGAAAGCATTAAAGAGCATAATATATGGATGACTTGCTTGTCTTGAACTAAAAACATTTGATAAATAATCATTCATTCAATCGTGACAACAGGTCAGAGTGATGGACTGTTTCTTAATGGAAGGAATGAAAGTGTTATACCGGACGACAATAGCCCTGCTGCTCTCATTTTCGAAAACGTGCAGCTCAGATTCTACGTGGTCAAATTACTTGGAGAGTGCGGGTCTGGAGAGTGCCATCTCAAAGTACTGTCGTGAAATTAGTGTATGTGTCTTTAATTTAACTTTATTAAATAAAAAATATACACATTTTTTTGAAACGGTCCCTATATGACTATCATTACTAAAGTCATGTCTGAAAAATCCCCACCTTCCACTTCCCATAGTAGTAGTAGTAGTAGTTACGATGGCGGCTCTATAAGTTTAGAGCGCAGCTTTGAAGATGATCAAGACAGAGTACGCAAACGGTCTGCGGCAATTAGTTATAATAGTAGTAGTGGTGGATCTATTCGTGTTCGTGATGATAGAGTAGGGGATGATTATTATGAAGAAGAGAGTGGGAATAGTATTTCGAAAATTCTCTCAGCTGGATGCAATCTGATTTGTTGTGTACAGATGACTCCACAGAGGCTATTGAAATCAGCTTTCTCCATTCGGGCCTTCAGGGGTTCTGAGATTCGCAAGGTGTCTACCAAAGTGGAAATGTTGCTGAAGAGCAATAAAAGCTCGGCTGCTTTGCCTAAAATGAAACGATCCAAGTCGAATGAGAATTTGCCAAGCAGCCAATCACAAATGGATATTCAGATGATGTCCCACACGCTGGCAATTAAAGAGGTAACAATGGAGTTATCGTGTACTTATGCAAAACAAAAATGCTACATTACTAGCCACAGCTTAGCCTTCTTAACTATATAGCATATATATGAGCATTGCTATATTTCTGAGACTGACAATGCCAGCTAGTATAATATGCAAACCAGATTCTAAGCAGTTTGACGCAAATTAGTATCCATTCATTTAAATAGATAATGGGCCATTAATGTATTGATAATGGTGTTCTTACTGCACATACCTGAGTTTCTTTGTAAACTAAAAAAATGCTTTATCGATCAGCTTTAAGTTTTGCTGTGCAATTTTTCATTTTGCATGTGCCATTTTATATGTGCTTCTTCCTGGGTTTTCTAATTTCTATCCTAGGTTGTTAGCTTTAAAGACATCTTTTGATAGGCATGTCTGTGGTATTTACTTTATGCAAATCTAGTCAGTATATATATGCCTACGTCAACAACATGCAAATGATCAGTAAATATTGTGGGGAGCTAACAAAATGAAATGTATTTCTAAATTATTTCTTGTTCATGCTGCTTATATAAACATCGGCTATGTCTGCATCTGTGGGGATCGCCGCTTAAACTGGATCATAATTATTCGCACTATCATGGAATTTTGCCTACATCTCTCTACTTTTAATAATTATGGGTGCTTTCCCGTCTTTACGATTTCGAAATGACGAATGCTGGGTAAAGGGTAAAACTACTCCTGAGCACAAGACCCATTCTATGGGAATTTACTTGTGCCAAGATTTTAAATCTGCTGTTGCCACTAAAGACTGTGTAAGTTTTTACTAAAACACCTGTTGATTGATCCGCTTTTATTCTTAAAGCTTAAAGTGTTTTTTTCTCATAATTTTCTGACTTGTGAATATGAAGTTTTTCATAATATACGTTTTGAATGCCGTCAAAGTGTAATGTTAATGGTATAAACTAATACTGTGCGTTGCAATTTTTTCAGCTTCTAGTCTTGTGGCAGTGGTTACCAGTAAGAATTACTATGTATCAACCAGTGCTCTTATATACGAGTGAGGAGCATGGGTGCTCACTCACAACATTTTTCAATCGTGTCGAAAATCATGAGCCAACTCTGATCATTATTAAAACCACAACAGATGAGGTATTTTTTTCTTGACACTATTTTTTGAACCATGCTATAAATTACAAATGCTAGTCAAGTATGTATGCTAATGTGAATTACTGTGAATACATTTTAAAAGTACGCTATCCATGGGTTGGGATCAGACCTCGAGTAGATAATTCTGATGGAGAAGCTGAAAATGAAGATGATTCACCTAAACAAAACAAAGCCCGTAGTCGGCATCGTGGAGATGAACTTTTTATGCATGCCGATACACACATGATCAGCATCGGTGGAGGGTATGAATTCCTTCAATGTTCCACATAAGTTAGTATGTCAAACTGACAACCCTCATATAATATTTTTTTTAATATAAATTTCTTTAGACAAGGTCAGGGAATTTGCTTGGATGAAGACCTTCGCTTTGGAAAGTCTGAATCGTGTCTCACATTTAATAATCCACCTTTGTGTGCATCTCAAGATTTTGAGGTTAAAGTCCTTGAAGTAATTGGATTTACTGGGATGTAAAGCAGGCACCCTAAAACCAAGTATCCAACTCGGTGTATGAACAGCTCGACCCTTTCTGTTTTTTAAACATGTTATGTATGTTATAATCTTGTTCTGGCTCCAACAAGTATTCATCGTTCATTAGTTATGTGCGCTTCGTTTTGTTGTTGATTGTTGAATAGTTATTTTGCCAAGCGAATGCATAAAGTTGGAAATGATAATGTGGAAAAGTAATGCATTTACAGTCACAGTGCTGCTAGTTTACTAGTTTTCTGAGTGAAACTTTAGAAACATGTATGTAGCCGCGTGTAAATAACGTATACCACATTTAAAGCGCATTTATTATTTAAGTTGTATTCGGATACATACCACTTATTATACATAGTCTTTCTATTCTTTCAACGATGCAGCACATGTATGCAAGTAACCGGAACCAGTCATCAAGTCATGTTTAGTTATAGTATATTATGTAACTGCGTCATGCATGCTAGCAGAATATCAACAATTTATATGTAACAGCACCGTAATATAAAAAAAGTATAAAAATATATAACTTATTATCAAAAATGTATTGATTTTAACGTTTGAAGATTGAAATCAGTTGAAGAAATTGCCTATAAATGAAACAAAACTTTCCCGAGTATCAACACATACTACTCATTGCATTGCTAATAATCCTTAAGTACCACATATATGGTGTAATAAAATCTACGAGATATCTGATCCTTCTGTAAAAGTCCTGAAAACCACATGGCTAGTTGTGATATACTTATATAATGCAAATCTTATGCAAAGCCTATAAACCGTATATTTACTTAACTATGCTTAGCAATCAAAATCATATCCAATATAGGAGAATCTTTTTAGCTACAATCATTCAATGATTCAATCTCAATAATGGAAACTCGTCAGCTTTCACCACTTTTTGGAGGAAATTTTTAACAAGAAAGTTGTAGTCGGACCGTAGAAATGCTTAAATTTAAAATGTTACAATCAACTATGGTATAATGTAATTATGTATCCGCATAAATGTTAAGTGTAGGCGTGGATGTGGTCAGTATAGCAGTAAAGAACTGTTAGCTATTTCATAGGAAGTGGGTAAATATTTGTGCGAAGAAAGTTTGGGTAAAAGTAACTTGTTTTTTTTTTTTGATTTTTTACAAAAATGATGTAAGCGTGTAGTGGGAAATTAAAATGCATTTACAGAATACTTAGTAAAATCGATCAACAATAAAAAAAACTCAATTTTACTTTAACCAGCGCTGTTTTAGATAGACTGATATACCATAAATTCTGCATCATGTATTCTGTGTACCTCTGATGAGCATAGAAACTGTGTATAGAATTACAAGAACAATCCTAAAAAAATAATTCATAGAGTTAGATGTACTGTGTAACCAGATTTAATATATTCTGCTACTCTACTTGTTCAAAATAATAGGTTGAAAACGTGATCGATGAGCATGGAAATACATATAAAAAGATTAATTAATAAAGGTAAACGTTCAAAATTGAAAATAATGGACAATGAATATTGAAAAGATCGTAGGTATTTTGTGAATTAGGCTATTCAAGCATACACACATGCAGACCATTTTGCAGACCCAGTAGCTGCATTTGATGAGGCTGAGGACCCTGTTCGAAAAAGGGGGACGAGAGATTCACGTTAGTCAGTAGATCATTTAATTTCCATCCTTTGAAACGTATCATGAAAATAAAGTCTTCAGTAATCATCATCCTACGAGTAGTAACATTAAAGTAGAAAATACTAATATATACTTAATATGCTTAGTCAGCAGTAACCTAATGTGTTCAACGAGAGGGACAGCTACTAATTGTGAAATATAACATAGCAGGAGTAGTAGTGCACATATTGTGTAGCAATTAATAATTAGTTTACGTAAGCAAAGTAAATAAAAATAAATCAATGCAGCAACATGGTACATGCCTTCATTCACAAAATTAACCAAGATAATCTCTTTTATAAAAGATGCTTTTGCAAAACGACTTTAACTCAAGGGTCTGTGGACTATAACTAAATGTATCCCAATCATTGTTACTACATATTTAGTTATCTATACACATCTCTACTATTATAACGATACAGAGGCAGCCAGGCTGGCAACAGGTAGATGTATGAATTCTGTACTTTAACCATGACTCAAAAAAGTAGAAATTGTATCCTTTACTTTAGTTGCAATAATTTCTGTTTAAGAAGTGTGTTGCGAAACAATAAACTGTGCGTAGTGGTGAAAATAAAATAAACACATTTTAATGTATATGCCGTGAAAACAAATCTTTATTCATTCCTATTTGTGATCGTAAATTATTAATTTGAGACGAGAGACATTACTATTCTCAGGCATAAATAGGCACATGAGATCAAAAACTGCATTGCTCACATTGTGCAGCGAAGACTTTCTGACCAGAATTGGGAGAGTGAATCCTTTGGATTGGGGTAGATATGTGTTCCTACAGTACATTGACTCCGGATGGGAGATATGCATTTCACGCAATTCAGACTCGGTTGTAAGCACAACCTTACGATAAAAATAAAAAATGTTACACAAATACAAAACTGGTACATTACATTATTACTACGAGCTTTTTAAAGTTCCCAAGGGAAGTATCAGGGAATGAATGAAAATCACATTTTTAGAAGACTCAAGATTTAGAAAAATTGAAACTTTCATGATTTTTTGAGGTGTCTTCGGCGTCATCCTCCGAATACTTTCATTTCATGTACGATTTTCATTAATGCAAGGTTTTCATGACTGGTTTACACATGACGGAATTGGGCTTAAGCTAGAAATGATCTATGAAAGTATATACTTAATATGTACCTTAAACTTAACATTAGCAAATGAAGAATGTTACTCAACAAGACCAAACAAACTGACAACGGAGGAAATGGCATTTGATCATTCAACTCCACGGCGAATGGAGCAAATAACACAAACTTGAAATGAGGTCAGAGAATACACATCGTCCCCAAAGAAAAGTAGTCTTGTCTGAAAAGGGAGAAGTGAGATTCTCATCAACTCTCTTGTTGCTTGGTTTTCCAGGACTGGATCTACACTTCAGTTGTCCATGAATGAATATCTTTAACATATAAAATGTTTTTTTTAAAGATGTGCACAAGGGGATATAAGAATCGTATTACACAGCTTGTTTCATGTAAATCACGTTCATGCTGTTCATACACTCTTCCGTAATAAACGAGCTCATTTTTCACCCATTTTTAAGGTGATGTGAAAAATACATGTGAAGATTTTGAGTTTGACCAAGTGGACACTGGACATTTTGAAAAGTAGTGCTTGGACTTGGTGCTGTCCACTTAAAAGGACAACACATTTTACCAGGGAAGGCAGCTTCAGACCTTCTACTTAAAAAATGACCTACTGACTGACCATGTATATTTTGACTTGTCTATCATTATGACGGTCACTTGATCTAATCCATCATCAATCACCTTCCTTGAGTCAAGGTAGCAAACACAACATGGTATTCATCTTATCTCGCGTTTGACTTATTTCTTTATACTTAACCGTGACCTGCTGATATATATCCGTTGATATCTTCCCGAGGTGATTCAATCACATCACTAGCTAGACAAGACAGTCAGTGGACATTCTTGAAAACAAGCGATCATTTCTCACATTCCAAAAAAAGGATTGACGCAAATATAACCTCCCATCTATTGCGATTAAGTTGACACCTTAATCCTGTTTGTAGAATAAATCGTCTTCATGATTCGTGTCCGTATGACAAACTCACACAATGTACATTATTATGCAAAGGCGGACTTGTTGCTTTTTTATAGTTTATATAGAGTTTTTGATTGAGGGGATTGAGTGGACTGGGAAACATTTTAAAATATAGCTTGAAAAAGTGGTCCCTGTCATATATGCATAAAGAGATTTTGCTGGTGACAAATCTGATTTGATTACAAATGTACACTGGAAACAACAGGAAGGATAATCTTTACGTTTGAGAAAGAGTTGATTTTGATCTTGCAGGTTGAAAATTGTAAGAAACTTGCACAATAAATACGAGTGTTTCAGTTGGCATACGATTATACATGCAAAACATGTTATAAAAGTGATCTCAGAAGGATCTCACAATCCTCACATCTCAGCTTTCAGGATCATGTTTGAATATAAGCATTTTACATGCATATGCCTTAAATAGATGTTTACTCGTAGGCTTTATCAAGGAACCACCCTTGTATTCACAAGTTTCCTATTTACAATAGATTTTTAGTGGCCTGGTGCAAGTCAATGTACGCTAGCAAATAAATGCATTTAAAAATGCATAAAGGGTTGGAGAAATAGGGTCAACCCTCGAGACAAAAGTGCATTTACGGCAAGATTTGACGTTTTTGAGCTTTCATAGGCATGTCATTGGAATGGGGTTCATTTTCTTCCTCAAAACTTTCGTGAACTGAGATAATGATGAACTCACATGCAGATGAGAGTTTCTACCATTACCTGTGATTTGCGTGAAATGAGCATTAGATATAAATAAAATACATCTTTTAGTTGAATGTATGTATGCTTGAAACGAGCTAATTCAATCGAATCTGTACTCTCTCCATATTCTAAAATGCATCAACCCCAAGACCCCAACCCTTGTATCCTTGTATGTAGCCAAGAAAATACTTAATTTTGTTAGTTCAACAGTATCCGGAAATATTGCATGCGGAGAATTTGGGACAATGTACTAATCTTTGAGCAGACAAGAAAACAAAACAAAGGAGAGTTGGAACAGCACTAAAAGTAAAAGCCAGTTGGACAATTTTTCAAGGGTAATAAAAAGTTAGGATAAGATATCGTTAATTAGGACAGTAATGTCAAGTAATTAACTGCACACAGTTAGGCGTTTATGTGGGCAATGAATGAAGTCGAGTCGGGTTTTGGTAGCAATTAGTTATTTGCCCCGTCAAAATGTAGCATAACAAGACGTTTATATGTGTAGTAGAATATATTTTCTATTCGTATACTTAGCATAAAAATATCTTTTTGATTTTGGTACGTCCAATAATGTCCATTTGCAATATTTTCTCAAAAAAAAAGCACAGTCATAAGAGCATTGATATATATATTTCACAAATTCTATATTTATACTATCACAACTCTGAACTACTTCCATATATCAATGCAATGAAATTGAAAAGGAGGTTGAATCTCGACAAGTCTCATGCTCCAGGCGGACAGTCGACTTGATAAGGGAATTTCCAAAGTAGACATGATGTCCTCAGCATGAGATGACATCCTTGTAAAATATATGCCTATTTGAAACCAAATTTATATAGGCAATGCACTACTTAATACCCTCTTGTAAAGGAACAAATTGCTTTCCACATTTACATTTGCTAATACTAAATAAGATGAACTGGAACAAGTCTTCTCATTATGGGCGATAATAGACTTCTTTTTACAGTTTTCACAACAGCCCGATGATGATGATGATGAGGAACGAAAGGGAGAAAAAAATGAGACGAAGAAAAATAAGCGTTTCAATAAGGAAGGACTTGTCACAGCAGAGTAAAAACTCACATTTTACATGCTTTCTTACATATGCAACCTCTTACTGGAACAAGCACCAAATGAGATTGTGAATATGGGAAAAGGAATCCTTAAAATGTATGGAACTTGTGTACCGCTCTGGGATTTGGACAAGTAGGAATATCATATGATGGCTATATGCTTACCTTATATACGAATATATGCCTTCTTCCTGAAGATGAAATCCAGCTATTACGTACTCACAATGCAAGCAAACGTAGTGCTTGTTGTAATAATAAGATTGTTGAATGAAAAAGCAACAGGCAAGACAGAGTACAAGAGATCCTTTCAAGTTAAGGCAAGAATGGGTAAAAAAGGAAGGAGAGAGAGAGAGATTCTTCTTCGAGGAAAGAAATAAGAGACTACATGGATGAATGCGTTGATCAGAGAAGGCAAGACGTTTTTGAAGCTCGTCTTTTTCAGTTACAGTCAGTGGGACTGAAGACTTGAGCCGGCTCACATCAACACATAGCTCAAGGTATCAACACGCTTGGATTTTTTAGCAGGCAGCCTGGCTTCATTCACTTTCATCCCCTTTCCATTCCACTGCGTCAAGTAAACAATCACTGCCATTGTTATTATTAGAAAACCACTCTTCCGGTATATAATGTAGTAGTGAAGGAGCATATTTACGGACCTGCAAAGTGCGTCTGTTTATTATTATTATTATTCAGTTTGCGTACACTTTAGAGTTGCATTGCCCCGGTCGTCTGGAGAAGCGTTACCAGGTTCTCCTCAAGTTCCTGGTTCTTTAAATGATACTTTTTCCATCTATCAGGGCTGAATCCATAATAGACGTCATAATGGAAAGACGGCTCACAGTTCCTGGATAACGGTGTAGTTTTTTCTAATGGATTGGTTCACATTCTCCGTGAGTGGATAGCGTGTCTTTGTTGAAAGTGTGCATTTATGAAACGGTGGTGCGACGCGTACATCTTTGTGTGGAATAATAGTAATAGGAGAGCATAAAAATATTTTTCATGGAAATCTGGGACTGTGGTGTGTGATGTTGGTTCGTGTGGTGGTGACGTTGTTTTGTGAATGAATGATATTTTTACAAATGAATGGGATGAATTTTACGGAAGTTTTGCAGTGATAAAGCCACAAGTGACGTACGAGATCTAATAACATTACATGAACGAGATACCTCTCTAATCTAGGGGCTATGAATACTTTTTATGGTTTGGTAGAATTTCTAGTCTGATTTCTGCTAAACGCAGAATTTTATAAAGCTTTGTTCCCATTTTTGTTACGAATACATCAAATGCATTTTTACGCTTTATCGTGAGCAATATTGAAAGTAAGGAAAAACATCCTTTATGACAACATGAAGTCTTCCGCTAGCTTCTTATTTTGTGATATTTATGGAATTCCACACACCAAAGTCAGGTGGAAAACCAACATATTTTTGGATATTTTATGGAAATGGTAAGACAACAACAGAGCATGATTGTGGTGGTAAATAAAGATAAAATGAATTAATTGGCCCACTCCTCCTCTCATCTTCTCTCCTTTCCTTGTCCTCATAATGTCGTCCAATCTTGATACATAACTACGTGATAACTGTAAAAGTGTCGCGAAGATAAAGATGACGCTTTACTGCCAACTGCTGAGAAAAATCATTCAGTGTAAAGATCATCATCACATCATTTTGTTTATACTGTCTCCGTTAATACATAGACCCAAGTTCGTAAATAGTCTGGTCGCCATTAAAAGTGAAGCATATACTTGGATGTATGGAAAATGTAGATTACAGAAAATTGGGTCAATAATTAAACTCTAAACCTTGCCAGCCGCAGCCTCCTGTCTGCAGGGTCAAAGTGTATCATGAATTATGAGGTTTTTGCAGAAAATCAATATGAATGAAGCTGTGGCAAAAAAGTAGAATGAAGGCAATGGTGGTGGTTCTCATGTTTTTTAAAGATTCCATTTCAGCGATGATATTTACAAAAAATTGAAAAAAGACCCTACAAAGTATCCGAATGTATATAGGGCATTGAAAAGTTGCTTTTATACGAATTGCAATCAAACTATTGATAGCAGTCAAGTTGTGAATCATGCTGAAATCGTGTTTTTCCAGCAGCATTACACTAATATAAATTGTGAAGTAAAAGAAAGCAAGAAGTTTAATGAATGAAAAAATAACGGAGCCACGCAGTTTCATTAAGAAAGTGGACTATAGAGATGGTTCTTAGCCATACGAGTTCACTGACAATGTGACATGAGGCAATGTAAGCTTTTGATAATAAGTGGATATGACAGGCAGGAACTGATACTTCCTTTAGTGTTAACGTTTCTCCTCTGGATGATGACGATGACTGCATTCAAAGTATGATCCCAACGCGTACATAGACACACTCATTTAAGTTCCGTCAAATTTTAGGTTTATTACAGAAACGGGCAAATTTTGTCATTTTTACTGTCGGTAAACTTTGCTAGGCTCCAGACAACTCACAGGTCTAATGTACAACTTGATTTACTCTGCATACATGAAATCCAAATACAGACCAAATGCGGTGCTCTGTATTTTGAGGAACCTCGTGTGTGCACTTTTTTACTGCTAAATTTACATACACAAGTTTGTACAAACCACAGGGCTGGAGACGCGAGTCAGTAAAATGTGAAAAAGGTGTAGAGTCATGAAATATTATTATTTGTTGAAACTGTTAACATAACCGAAAGTCAAGTTTGAAAATACTTCAACAAATTTAAACCTTGGGGTTTTGAATAGAAAAGCTAGTATTATTATCACATCCACAATATTCACATCCTTCGAAATCATAGCTTCTCATCCCATTCCATGCATCCGCATGTATAGGTACTTATGAGGTACGTCGTAAGCACACGCATTTTTACTACAGCAGAATACGTATATAGGTATATTATATTAAGAAATCATATAATAATAACCGAAGGAGAGAGATCATTTCGGGTCGGGTGCGAAGTAGAAGTCATTTTTCGAAAGGAAACTATTAAATCATTCTTCTCCTCTCTCTCTGAGCTTTGGCGTTTTCTTTTCGTATACTTTATTTCGACTGGAATCCTTCCACTCTTATGTAGAGAAACATTGAGGAGAGGTCTGTTTTTAGGACTCATCTCCAGTTGCAGCACCTTGTGAAGTAGTAATAATAATCATAATGATTGCATGGGATGTTTAGCCGGTAGACGTGTACAAGTTGTAAGGTATATCTACTCATTTCCTTGTTCCTTCCTACTCTACGCATGCCTGCTCACACGTCATATGAAACATTTTTCCTACTTTTGTAAACATCTGAACTGTGTAATACTTCTAGTCAAAGGCCCTAGCGAAAGTCAGAAGCTCGTTTGGATCGATGATCAAAGACCCAAAATAAGGATTGCGCCGAAAACACCTTTAACCTTTTCCCTATTAGTCCTCCATGCTCCAGCAAAATTCTAAGATTCATCTTTTCCAGAAAAAAAAACTATTCCCTTGTCTCTTTCAACCAAGCCCATATTATTATGATAGCACTCGTTTAACTTATTTTTGTAGAAATAACGAAACAAGATATCTTTATGGTTTAATTCATTATTTAATATATTATTGGGCAGCAAAAGAATAGTGACGCAATGTCTTTCTTTTTCTTGAATGTTTACAGGCTAGCTGTGGGGTTACTACTCCAAACCATCGTACTTGATCCAAGGACGGCAGTTCTTGCGGTAAGTTTTCTTCTGTAGATTTTTTT
>JAHZNA010002034.1:0-107844 GCA_027743935.1 Sinodicranocentrus sp. ZH6
AGACGAATCCGCAGAGAAACTGGCCACTCTCCGTACCTAATAGCTCGAAAATGGCAAAAAACCACTTTGAAATTTTTTTCCCCTGCCAGGTCGATTTTCGGGCACTTGGGGGTTGAAAGGGGAAAATTTTTCATCGGATTCTTTTTTCTCATATCGAAGTACCCCCGAGTACAAATTTACAGCCAAATATCTTTTAGGTCCCCCTTCATCCGGGTAGGTCCAAAAGCTCTGCCTGTAGGCAAGGTGGACGAATATATCTGGATGGTTTGGGTATGATATTTTGTGAGATGGTTAAGTTTGATAATTACATTGTGAGTTAAGTTTGTTTAGTGAGCTGCACTAAGTCGTTTTCAACGGTTTCTTCAGTCATTAAGTCAATAAAGTTACGAATTATAATTTCATATTTTCTCGCTTTTAAACGAACCCCATGGTTTAGAATTTAGACAAAACCTTCTGCGCACTTCTAATTACTGTTAACGTCAGCATTCAATTCAAGTTTTCTTCGTTTACAAAATGAGAAGCTTTATAATCCATCCCATCTTGTTCATCTTATGAAATCAGGAAGAAATGTTTACGCACTGGTGTAAATGGTAGAAAGGAATGAAAAACAATGTCAATGAATAGATTATTAACGGTGTATGTTTATCATTATCAGCACGAAATATGAGAGGAGGCAAAATATTGTGTGCAAAGTTTGCAAGAACTTGAGAACGAAACACCACAAGGATGAACGCGTGTAAAGAGATAATGCCAGAATACAATAGGACGGACATACGACGTGTAAAAAGTGAACTACTTCTGGGAAAAAGTAGGCAAGTTTATCTGGAGTTTATCTTAAGGACGCTTTTTCGAATCCCATCTCATTTCCTGTCAACCCACTATGCCCTTTCATCAAGATGTCTAATGCAAAGAGTATTTCACATATAATTCTCTTTTTTCCATTTTCTTTCTTCATCGTCTTCTCCGCTTCATGTCACTTTTCAACATTGATGATCTCACAAGAGCATCCATTCTCCAAATGTTAATGTGATCCACATACAAACCTATCATGATAGGTCTAGTCTTGTCTTCGTGGATTTTCTCAAGATTAATTCTTGCACAATTACGCTACTCCAGCTATTACTGGGATTCTCCTTAGATAGCAGAAAAAACTGACGGCATCATCAACTTTTTTCTCGCTCATTTTTATAAGTATCTTCCCTAAAATAGACTAGCTCATCTCGCATTCCATCGTTTAACCTGAAATACAATCTTTGCAATCGTCTCCTTCATACATAATCAGCACTTTATTTCTATTCTGCTCATTTCACAGTTCTACCGTACTTATCATCCTCGCATCGGAGTTTCGTCCTGATCACATAAACAGTCACCTTTCCTGAACTCCACGTGACGGTGACATAAAACGGGAAAAGCAATCCTTGGAACGTAGGCTACATAGGCAATCCCGCAAAAGGCCATCAACATCATTGTCATTATCTATTCTGTTTTTCTATTTCGTTCCAAATCATTCATTATGCATGCATCTTTCAGACTTGTCTCATGAATTCTGAGAGAGAAAGAGACTGACTTGAGGACGGCTTGGATCCGTGAAACCTGTATACCTACTCATTCTGCTTTTAGCTCTCTTAAAAACCAAATGGAAGTGCATATATATATATGTGTGTAGAGGATTTTATGAGTATAGTACACATACCAGGTAAACCTATTCCAAAAGAGGATTGCGTAAGCACAAGGATAATCATCATCACTGTAGAATATATTACACGATAAATTACACCAAACAATTCCACCAAAGTATCTCATCGTCCTGTTGTACGGCAAAGCGACACGATTGATTCTCAGGAACATGCAAAACCTCCTACCAACCACACAACCAGCAACGAAGCTAAAACGATAGAAAGCTAGTAAATGGGAACATTCTCCAATTACGCGTTTTCTTGTGAATTCATTCCAGTTTCTTCGTGATGATTATGTGAAACAAAAGGGACTCATTTCTTATAGCGAAGAGGAGAACGACTTAACTGACTAGAGGCATTAATGCAGGATTCAGGTAATTTTTATTATACAGCTGCACTGTTGCATTTTCCTTGTATTAAAATCCAAGGACTGATACTCCCCCTACGGAACTACTTTTTGTTATAGAAGGATAGCTACCACTGTCGCCAGAGAAAGGTACAATATATACGACACCACATTACTACTTGTTCCATTTCTACCAGTTGTTTTACGACTTTTCCTCCTCAGAAATCAGGCATACTTGTAGATTTTGGAGTGGAGGAACTCACGGAGAAGATTTGAATTTCATTGTTTTCCTGAATCATATACATATCTGTGGAAAAGAAGTTCACACAGACTAAGTTGGAAAAAAAAGAAGGACATTATGATGACATTTTTTTACACTGAAACAAGCATTCATCCCATTCTTTCCAATTGTGTTGCCCTAAACTGTGCAACTCTCCACTACACAGTTCCATTCACCCATTGTTTTCAAATCAGACTACGGGAGTATTCGCCTGTCTCAAATAATAGAGCGAGTTAAAGTATCATTTCATTCGGAGAATGGAATAATAGGAAAGCAGAGTAAAGTTTTACATTTATTTCAAACTCGGAAATAATATGCTCATCGAGTAGTCTCTTCCCTGTTCTTGCTATAGTCACAAGTGAAAATCCTATTGTTCTCTGTCAGCCTCTACACACGCATTTAGACTAGGTCTGATAAGAAAAGCATGCTCATCCATTTCCGTTCCTATACAAACCGCTTACATTACATCCAATTTCCCCTACTTTCCCTTTTATTGGAGCTGACTACATCAGCTTTTCAGCTATACAGAAATGCACACAGAACAATACCATCAGTGTTGGTGCTGGTGGATGCAGATTTTTTGGGATCTGAGCGGATCACTCACTCTCTAAAGCTGGATGAATGGTACAATTGTGGAAACAAGCTAGTCTGCATGTTTATACGAGGATGATGATGAGACTGTTTTTTTTTCGTATCAGAGTGCAAGCATCCAAATACTTGTGTGTCTTCTCCTCGTAACTTTCATTTCTTTTGCTTATTTTCCCTTTTCCTCGTCCTTTTTTTCTGCTTTTAGCTTATGCGGTGTTAGAAATGATGCAATGTGAAATTATTCCTGTTAGCCTGCCAGCTCATTGTAGCACCATCAACTACAATAACATTTGTATACGAATGTATCACATGTGGGCTGGAGTTTTTTTTCTCTCGCTCCTTTACAATCTTATCTGGTCATGAACGTGAGAGTTTAAATGGTAGACATGCAGAGAGAGAGAGAGAGAGAGAGAGAGAGAGAGAGAGAGAGAAAGATATTTGTGAATGCTCCTTTTACATCCCATCCCAAGCTTTAGATTGCCTAGCTCTCGGCATTTGGAATCTCCGGCTCTCATTTTACATTTCCTCCGGGTACTACTAATACGGTGAGGATCGTAAAATTTTTATGTGCTTCCTTTCTCATTTCTCCTACTTGTACTAGTTCGTTTTTTTTCTTTTTTTTCTATTATTATCATTCACGCCCCACCCGACAAGGATAAAAAGTCAAAAGGATATGGGTATATATTATATAGTGGAAATTGGAATGCATGCATTTCATCATATTCTATGAAACCGAGAGGTGGGAGAGGCACAGAAAAGGGAAAAGTCTAGAAAAGAAGATTTTTTTCTTTATCGTAGAATTTTGTTACCGACATTTTTTTCTCTCTCTCACTTTTCCCGTTTTTATTCTCCACAAAAAGACAGGTTTACAAGGGTGAAAACTGGATTTTAATATGGTGAAAGGATATTTGGTGCAAAGGTGTGGCTGACTAGTGGCCTAATAATAGAACGTGATCTAATGTACGGTTGTCAGTAATAGGGCTATGGATATAAAGTGAAGAGTCATATATAAATTGAACATCTTTACAGGGATGGGAAAGACGGGTGCATCAAATGTACTTTATGAAGGCCTAAATAGATATTTTTGAAGGGAAAGACAAGTCATTTTCGAGATGAAAGAGTCGAACAAGGGGAAAGTGAAAAGAGCTTTAGGTCAAAAACTATATGGAACATGGTACACACATTAAGTAGCTTTGAAAAACAAAAAGGAAGCCGAAAAATAATAAAAACGAAATCCTTGTGATGTTTGCGCGCTACAAGGCCCTTCATACATCGTATAATATGGCATACCAAGGATATCACTTTTTCGACTTTATTTCGTGTAAACGTCTTCACAAGTAGGTTCAAGCTAGTTATATATCAACCTGCTTACCATATGTTATTCCCAAAAAGAAAGACATACGAGGGAAAGAAATATATGTTTTTGAAAAGCCTTTCCCTGCCTCATCAAGCTTTCACTCATGCCTTGCAAGGAAATAAGTTGGCCCTTGAGAAGGGTGGAGGAGAAATGGGGGAACCCAGGATTAAAAAGTAGGCAGCTTGTCAGAATCCGAATTTCATGAGAAAACTTGAGAAATTGTATTTATAGCTGAAGCAACTTTTTCAAATGATTTACAGTGTATAACGCACAAAATATTTGTTGTGGGGTATAGTGTTGAAAGCAATGCCAATACTAGTGTACTAGTATTACTATACGGTTCAATAATTTTTAATAGTCTTGTATAATAACCGCAGGAGGTAGCTAAAACGAGTGGAGTTGATGAACCTACCATTATGATGACAAAAGATTGTGAGGTCAAGTCGAGAGTTGTAGACTTTCCCCACTTTGAAAACAACTCACAATAAAAATAGACTTGAGGAGGAAGATTCCACTACTGTGAGTAGAATATACCCACAACCAAATATTTTTCCGGTAGTGGAGTGGAGACCATACACATAATGCTCCCTCATTCCAGCTACAACTTTTGGCAACTAAAACTCGCAATAAATAATATATGACAGGGTAACCACAAACTAGAAGAAGCTCCGGGAAAATGCCGGTCTTCCAAGATTTGTCTTCATATATGTTTGGTATCCACACGAGGATCGGTTTTTCTAGGCGACTTTAGCGTTTCACATGTTAAAGCGCGTCTTCGAATCTCTTGAAGCATTTTTCACTTTCAGAGACTTCACCGGAGAGGAGACATTTTTTGCTCGTCTTCGTAAATAGTACGCAAGGGAAGGAATGCTGGGCTCCAAGTACTTTCCCAATCAGAGTCGTCATATTGGCCACTCGTCCAGAGAGGGAAACGGTCCTACTGAAGATGAATCATTTGATGGAGATGTAAGTAGGGAATTGAAAGAAATAAATGACATCGGTTGCTTGCCAGAGAGGAGTTGTGTAGAGCATAAGTATTTGGAAAGTAAAGGGGATGAGTCGGATAAAAAAATTCAAGTATAATGTGTGTGGCTGTCTGTGCGCTATATCATATCATTAGTTTCGTGTTCGACATCCCATTTTTATGCATTACCGGCTCAACTCAAGTATTTACAAGGAGAAAAGAGGAAACTTACCCTATGACGAAGATTATATGTAAGAACCAAATTACGGGCGAAGGAGTTGGCAAAGGCCTGATAAAAATCTAAGACTTCCAGCAATTTGTCGCGTTTGATTGTGTGTAAATCACAGTAGGTGAGAGCTCGCACGTTTGCCGCTGACTGGCCGACTGACTGCTCCTTCCAAAATGAATCTCCGAACACATCACCCTTCCCTGAAATAGAAAAAAGAGAACAAAATAGAGATACATATTTTATACATAAAAGTTATTATGAAGAAAAGTTTTTTTTCCTTTTAGAGCCAAATAAACATCCGGATTTTTGGATCGATAATCTAATCTGACATGGATTAATTAAAGGATGTTGATGCATAGAAAACTCAAGTAGTTTGAATAGGCAAAGTATGAAGCAAAACTGAAATTCATTTGCAAGAGAAACTTGTTCCACTAGAAGTAAAATATTATTCCACAAATCTTTACCATGATTGCACCTCACCCACCTTTCCTTTTTATCTACGTTCAGAGTAAGACTTTCGCTCGACACATTGAAGTTTTTCTGAGAGTTTCATATTATTTCTCTCTGTGTGAGCACACATGCCTCCTGTCAATTTCACCACAAACCCGCACACTCTCAACCAAGAAAAGGAGTTTTTCAGACAGGAAAATTAGGAAAACTTTTTCTAGTAATTACCATACTGCAATATTTTACCGAATACATGAGACTCTCCTACTTATATCTGTAGCTGACTTTTAGTTCCACAGCGAGAAAGAAATCTGTAGTTTTAAGTAAAAAAAACTCCCACAAACCTTGCTATACGCACTATCCATGCGACTTTTGTACATGGCACAGATTGCTCACTTCTTTACAGACTTTTCCTGTCTGAATCTCTTTCCATGCAAGAAAAAACTGTCCTCAAGTGAATGAACTAACAAGGATAGAAATGGGGTTGCCGTATAAAACCCGAAGAGTTGGAGTCGCTTCCGCTTTTTCTTTGTAGGGAAATTCTTTGCCGCTCCTTCCCAGAAAAACTTTTTCCCTTTGGTATAATAGTACACTCTGATTTTTTTCTTCCTATACTCTATTCACTCTATACACAATTAAGCTTTCCTGTATTAATATAATAATAAAGGGCATACAGAGTACACTAACAGAATGAGACTAGAATGAAATGCATTTCCAAGAGTAAATATCAGATCCCCAAGATCTTAATAGATCCCAGCCTACCATTGCAATAATAATATGATCACAAGTCCCTATCAGTAATCTCCATTCCTAGGAAATAGTACGTAAGTTAAGGCAAACACAGAAGGGAGAAATGAATTTTCATCAACTTCTCATTCTACACAGGATATAGTAAGTGGTTCCCAAAACCAATTCCCTTTCATCGACAGCTTTTCCCCCCAGCTTTTTCAACAAAAAAGTAAAGCATTGTTGGGCAAGTTACTGTTTGTAACAGGAGCATAATCCACCACTTCGTTTTCGTTCTCAGCTGTACCAGAAATCATACAGAGAAAGGAAAGGACTAAGGTGAAAGTTGAGAGGAAAACTTTTTTGCCTCAAGTCGTTAATCATTTGTGTTGTAGTATTAAACGGAGTATAAGTATTCTTCTCAGCGTTTTCTACGAACTTGATTTTTCTTATAGTTTCCTGGAATCATCGATTTTTTTCACGGAAGACTCATAATCCTTGTGTATATAAAAGCTTTGACTTTTTACGTGTCCCCCCATATTATTATAGTATCACACTAGAACATAGAAAATGTTCTATATATTGTTCGAGTGGGTTGTTGATGAAGTTCTTCTAATTTTTTGACAATGTTTCTACAGCCCCTTACAGAACAATGTTGAAGAGACTTTTTAAGAGCTTCTTGGAATTCACTTGGAGTCCTCTTCTAGAATGACTAATGATTATACACATAAAGGGTGCATACTACCGTTCATAAAATTTTAAATGCACAATTCTCCATAAAAGCTTTACATGAAGTACATCATGTGCATTTCTAAATTATACAATTTTATTATAGTGCAGACTTTTCGCTATAAAATATGCCAGTGGCACTCACAGTAAGCAGTACAGTGCATTTTGTAAGTCGTCCTTGACATTTAGACAATAATGAGCTTTCTTAGTAATACGCTAGCGAGGTCAGCCTCACATCAATCAACTGATTCATAGGAAAATGATGAAGTGGTCAGGTTATATCAGTATTTCATTCCATTTGTCCAAAACCTTATTGAGCTAAATTAAGTGACCATTGCATGATACCATTTTCCTCATTGGGGTAAGTGTTTACTTTTCTGTAGTCAATATCCTCTCCGTCGTTATGAATAATGGAAGGAGTTTGTCTTTCCAACTTCTCTGGAATTAAGTGGCCCAAAAGAGAAAGACGAATTGTGAGAATAAAATAGACAATTTACTCTGGGGGACTGGGAATGCACTCAAAATGAAGAAATAAAGACAGTTATACTTTATACATATTCCATACCGTCTTCTTACGTCATTCTAGTGTTTGCTTGGAGAATTTGGCACAACCACATGGCGAGAATGTAATAGCTTGATATGAGCTATTCAGCCCATGTAGCGTGATGACAATTAACGTTATTTTTAAATACATCGTTTTATCGCCTGAATAAAATGAAAAGAATTATTTGGGTCATGGTGAACAATCTCTTTTTCTACAAGTCAAAAGAATATAGTTTACCAACAATAACCATTATTGCACTAGCTTGCTGTACACCATTAATTCAGTTTTTTAGGAAACTTAATTTTCCATTCCAGTCTGCAGTTCTTACATGGAGAAAACAAACAAATGTGTAGAAATATAAAGATGCATGTATATAAGAGCCTTAAAATTTATATAAAGGGACATCTCAGACTTGGTGGGCACTGACAGCGTCCACTTGCACCTGGATGCATTGCAATATTCACATAAAACTTTCTCTCCAACTTCTCCTTTTACGTCTGCTGTCTCGACGATCAGCCATCATGTATTACCACCTAAGAACAAGATTCCCTTTCTAAGTTCAACTCTTTTCTTACTCTCGGTGATATGATTCCTCTGCGAAGTAAATGAAGTGTTCTCACAGTAGTTTGTCTAGCATGTGTAGACATACTAGTATTGCTCTGTAAGATGAAAATGTTACAAAACAGAGATCGCGTCGTTTCCTACCAAGTTGCACTACATAACTGCTTTTTGTATTAAATACATCACCCCAGCACTATCGGAACCACCACCAGCAGCACTGTTTCTCAAGAATTGTGCCATAACGGTAAAAATGGGGAAAGGAAGGAAGTGCACACTGCGTTTCATTAGGATGAAGGACTAATGTTAGTTGTATATGGAGTTGAACGAGGAAAGTATTACAAAGTCGTTATTGAGCCCTTCATCGTCATCCTCTTCTCCCTTCTCCTTCATCTTAACTGTCCGTCTTAAGTAGCGAAATTCATTACAATGAGCAACTCTCCAGAGGAATAAAATGTGGATGGGGAGAACAAATTGCAGGACTGTGTTCAATTAAAGTGAAACGAGCTCCCTTAAAACCCTTAATGGAAATTTTTATCGACTCCACGTACCACTTTCATCTGAGGAAAACATGAAGAAAAAAAGTTTTTAAGTTTTCTCTACTCCCTCTTGTGTGGGATAGCAAGCTAAGTGCTGTGCAATGTGTGGGGAGAAGAAAAAGAAGCACATTTTACAGTGCTCATTTTTACGACAAAGATCTGCCGAGTGGAAGTGTAGATGGGTATGGATGAAATATGTATATGGTAGCAACAAGGAAACGAAACTAGTCATCGTCATCATCCTTCTGGGCCATTTTATACTTGACATTTATTCATTTTCTTGGAGAAGAATGAGTGAAATGAAAGTATGTATTGAGAGCTGTCGAGTTGCTATAAACCATGCCTTGCGTGAACATTAATCGATCCCAGTCGAAAATAAAGTTTGCGAGAGGGATTTGGGTTCACCATGATAGGAAGCAGCTGTGCAATGATTTGATTAGTCCGATAGAGTTGTGAAATGCAGTGGTAAGCTGTAAATGGTTTCACTAAGTATATTTGAATGCTTCACGTGTTATTTTCTCATCATGACAAAATTCACACAAGCTGTGTGAAGGACTCTTTAAGTTATTCAAACCCATTGAGTTATCCCATCTCTATTTTGATTATCAAATCTCAATGGTATCTTCATTATTTTCAGTTTTATGTTGCTCAACAACCAAGTAAAGGTGGATCAGCATGTCAACAATCAAATGTTTAGTATAGTATCCCGAGGACAAGTATTTTACATTGTCATTCCATCACATAAAAAGGTTGTCTAATGAAATGTCTACACAGCTATAATATACAGTCTTTTGACAGTCTATTCAATATAAATTATGTAGGATATCGTTCGAATGTAAAGACATCCGTCATCAGCTACAGTATTTGGTGGAGGTATGTTTGCACAAAACGTAACTCTATTTACCTTATGTTCCCAGTCGAAGCTCAAACCCAATCGAATCGTGTCTGAGCAGTTTTTTAACCTAGGTGGTCGATAACCATTTATTTTATTTAGGAAAGGCGTTATATAACACTGCCAGCGGATTTGCATGACTTCAAAGCGTGTTTAAAAGAAAGGTCAGAGTTAACTGTAGCACTCCCTGAGGAGGAGAAAAAACTATCATAGGAAAGAACGAGGGAAATCGAACTTTTCCATGATTGAACAGTGCAAACATGGAGGTACTCGTATCGAAACGGAAGTGATAACCTGGAGAGTTGTCCTGTCCACTTCAATAAATTAAAGAAGAAAGCGGTCACACGAAAGAGTGGAACATCACTCCCGTGTATTCCCTTCGGCAAAGTAGAATTCACAGTGACACCAACGTCCGTATGCTTTCCACGAGTTCCTTGAAGCTGTATATACATGTATTACGATGGGGAAGCCGTACGTCCGTGTCCAGTCGACCTAAATTTTCAAGCTTTTTGTTTTAGAGAGTTGAGTCAACTACCTAAATTCCCATTCCACCACAGAGAATGTAATGCAATACAAGAGGGAAAAGTGCGCCAAGTTAGATAACGAGTAAATAAGGTTGAAAGGGAATGGCGTAAACTTTTCCATTTCATGATAGACGTAATTATTATCAGCTTTCTCAACCAACAATGGCGGACACACGTTTATACTTGAAATTTATACGGCACACTCACGCCACTACTGCATGCATAGAGAAAGTAAATGTAAATATACGTGGCCAAAGCTACATGCACCGCAGTTATACAAATACGTACATACATTATGGATGTGCAATATTGCCTGTGGCTTGGAATGTAATCATCATCTTTCTTTGAAACTTGCTTTGTACGGGAAAAAGAAAGGGAACGTGCGACAAGTACTATATACGAAAATACGTATGTTCGAATAAGAGGGAAAAGGAGTCGGCATGGCATAAGAGAACAAAGGTATGTACTTATTTACAACGGGAAAGTTTCTGGATTATTATATACTCTCTCTGACATATATATTTCCCGGTTTTCTCCAACTCTCCCTATCATCATCTCGTCTGTCCCCAGCTTTTTTCTACTTTTTTCCTCTTCCTTGTGTTTTTCCCTGGAAAAATGTTGAAATCCGAGCAGTTGCGGAGCAGATACATAAAGTTGGTGGGAGATGGGGAGGAAGAATAAGAAAAAATGTGATGACGAGGATGACGACCACCACGCTCGCATTTCGAGAACCGGCATTACATTGCCTGAACAGTCGTCTCTACCAGTAAAGTCGCTTCTGGCTTTCACTTCCACCACACACAGCTTCTACTACTCCCATCACTGCCGTATATTTTAACTCAGCCTGTATTGCTGAATTAACTTTATTGCACATGTTGAGCACGACTGTATTTTCTTTTAGAAAGGGCCCGCTTGGAATATCAATGAGATGAATGGGCTCCACAATCACATTCACACAACCTACAATTGCCGCACTGACTAAACGAGAAAAATATTTGAGGAAAAAAAGAAGAAAAGAGGAGGAGGTGGAGGCACGAAAGAATGAAAGTCAAAACGAGTTTGAAGAAAAGAAAAAGAGAAAAAGCTTATCGTACAAGTACCCCCATGTAGGTTGTGTTGAGCAGCCAAATGAAAATGTGGACAGAGAAAGTATAGGTATCTTCAATTTTCGCTGTTCACACAAGAAAAGTATGACGGTAAAATGGACATGACTCATGACTGCACTCAAGATGAAGAGAGATAAGAGAGGGCCTTTGGTACAAAAGAGTTTCCCACAAACCGCACCGCAGTCCGTGGAGGAAATATTTGAAATTCAAGAGCTCTTCACGACCTTTAACGCGCACATCCTCAAGTTTTACCACATCCTGGGAAATGATTTAATGTTCTACTTCTTAATATGGAATTACTATCTCTGCAGAGATAATTGTTAAAACTTCATGAATTGTTAATCATTAATATAATATTTTTTTCTGTATTGTTGTATCTCCAGAGGAAGATAGAGGCGTTCTATCGAAAGCCATAGAGAATAAACTTTTATTGTTCTATGTATGTCTGTCAGTCATGAGTTGAGTACCATTAAAAAACTCATTTTATGGTTAGAATCATTAAATCCTGTTGGCATGTTGTACTGCTTGTGAACCCTTTTAAAGTTTGAACTAAATTGAATACTAAAGTAGTTATCATCCGCTGTAACCGTGTTAATGTTATCATCCGCTGTAACCGTGTTCAATTCTTCAAATAAAGTAGTCTTGAAAAAAGTATTCATTAAAGTAAGTAAAGTAGTCTTTTCTTGGCATTCTTGCTGTTTATTGACATGATCTAAGTCTGTGATGTGTAAGTTTATGATTACTTTGGAATATATGACCTGGTCTGTTTTTTTATTATTTTGTATCTGTATCTCGGATTGGACTGCAATGGCAATCTGGCAATGCATATTGTGTGTTTTTATGAAGGTATGTGTTGTCAGTGTCTTACAAGTGTTATGGTTGGGAGAACAGGCAATATGGTTGGATTACCTGTCTAATTATGTATTTGCTTGAAACTAATTAACACTCTAATAAAGTCAATTGAATTGAATTCTGGAAAGGTTGAGCATTTGCATGAGAAACTTAAACTCAAAAGTCCCTCCAGTTAACCAAGATTTCCATTTAAAGAAACTTCTGAGTTTAGAAAAGGTACGGAAATTTATAAATATTTAATGGTATTTACGGCATGGCAGATTTTGCAGCATGACTACATCATTGAGAATGACTTTATCTGAAAATGAAACACGTTTGGGCAAAAATTTACAGACACAACGAGCATTTGATGTGCCAATTTCTTCAGAGTTTTGTAGCTGGTAATCGATAAGAGTGGTCGTAAACCTGTTTTACTAGCAAGCAAGTTGACCTTTTTTCCTATAAACTGTGCAACATGAAAACGCCCGAAATATACACAGAGGGAGCATTGAAGTTGGGTAATAAATACGAATTCCCGATAAAATTCTTGATAAATTTATCGTTTGCAAAAAGATGGACATGTTACGCTAGTGGTATACTATCAAGCGAAAGAAAACAAAACCAGTACCACATTCTAATGCATTTTTCAATTAGCTGGCATTGCATCCTCGTACTTTTAAAACTCCACATAGGATAAATACGAGATCCTGCCAAAAGTTTGAACGTGATGAATGCATCGATAGTTTTTCGCATCAACGTGAAATAGCCGTAAGACTAGAAAACAAGAGTCTGGAAACTGTATCCGTCAGTGATCTAGTTTAAATATTTATTTACGAGAGATAAAATATAGATAGCAATACTGCAGACTTGGAAAGAATTATTCGAATTTTTACCCTATTCGACGGAATTGACCCAGATAATCAAAAATAGAATTTAAGACCGACATAACGTTGTGAACATGATATATGCATGATTCGTAGGTGTGTCCAATTTCTACTCACAATCAGAATTCGCAACCATCTCTTATATCATGTTTGTGACACACATATCATGCACGCGCCCGAGTTTAAGCCTTCATCTGACAAGTGAGTGAATGAAGAGAAAAGAGACAAGGTAAGTCAACCACATTTCCTCAACGGGAAAGTAGGACAAACACATACACACCACTTTCCTAGCAAGAATAATTTCGCTAATGACTACTAGCCACAGAGTGCATACTATATCAACATAAAACGAGGCTCAAATCTCTAGGTCAGTTGAATAGGAAGATGACATATGGGCTTTAGCCCATCACATAGAGTACAATACATTTTTTCATCCCCAAGGGATGGCCTTTAAGTACATCACCCGATAATAGTGATGATGATGACAGGCAGGTGCATTTTGAAAATTGAGTTTAGTTGTTGTTTGCTCGCGCCCACTTTGCCTTACTCTGTTTTATAGGGAACGGGAAAACGATAAACTTCATGGAGGTAAATTACCCTGGAATGTCAGTTAGTATTTTATGGGGATGATGATCGTCAAAACTGATACGTACTTTGGGCACGGTATTCGCAAAAATAGATTCGGGAGTAGAGTGCCTTGTCCCAAGATACGCAAACATGTTTTGATTAAATGGAAATCAAAATGGAGTACAGTAAGCGGCACACGCCTACTCTCGCTGGAAATAGTCTGAGCAGCCAAACCCAAAACAAGATTTAGAATGCGCTCACCCAAAAGCCCTCTGTTTTTCTGAAAGGCTAAAATTCGCTCGGAATATTATTCATCTAAGTGGTAAAATTCACGTAATAGCTGCCGTGTGGCACGACATGGTCATGTAGTATTAAATTAGCTTTTATGCAAATCTGACAAGTCTCTTTTGCTCTTCCTAAAAGCTAAAAGTAGTGCGGAACAGTGTTACCGCGTCTGTGAGGCTGTCTGGATGAGGCTAAATTTAGACTGCGAAAGAGTGAACAATTCCATTGCTTGCGAATTCGGACGTGATGGTGAAACGAAGGTTGCAAACTAATTTGTATTAACGAGCGAACCGAGAGCTATACAAGATACTATAAACCTGGACTCATGCTAGGAAAATAAATTTAAATCCTGTAAAGAGATTCGTCACACATGTGTACCCTGTGTTCATACTTTACGTGGGTAATCTTTTCATCTCTTGTCTGCTTATTCACTACTCCCCAAAGAACTTTGTCTAGAGTTTCCTGCGTACTACTAGAAACATCATATATGTCTAAGCTGGGTTATTATTAGCAAATAACAATTTTAGTCCTTTGACATTTACAGCTAACTAACGTGGATTTACAGAAGCGGAGAATAGGAATCCCCCGAAGGTGCTTATGGCAATAATTTTCTAAAGAGAAGGTATCATACTTACCCAAAATGGCGACGACCTCGTCATCCTGAATCACTTCAAGTGAGCCAGTAACAATAAAACACAGATTGTCTATACTTTCTCCAGTGTGATAGAGAAGATCTCCAGGTGCGGAGTGACTCATTGTGAAATGCATGGCAAGAGCTCGTAAACATCCATCGCTAGCGAGACGGAAGGCAGGGTGCTCGTTAAACACCTTGCGATTTAGGTGGACGCAAATATCCGCTTTCATGTCTTTCGGACAGTAATTCAGAACCTGGAAAGGATTAAAAAATTCACATTAAATAAAATAAGTTACGAGTGACGAAATGGTTCTAAGCTTTATTTAGAGCGCAAACTGCTTTGAAACTCTTCAACTGTGAAGGTTTCCTTCTGTCCATCATTTGAGGTTTTACAGCGTAAATAAAATAGAATGCCTTATTTTTTATGTGAATTTGCACACCCAGCTGGGTAAATTTCAGATCAGGTCACTCCCGTCATCCGCCCTTTCTCCAAAAAATATTTTTTAGCGTTAATGCAATGACTTGCTAATACATTTGTATGCGTGGTTTGTAAATATTTTATGACAGTGCATGATGGCCGTAGCATTTCTGTATGTTTTGCTCCAGGCTTTATCAGATAATATCTTCCGTTTTCGGTGGGACTTTCACTAAAAAAACTGCATAGAAAAATGGAATAATGGCTCTTATCGCCGTATCCCTATAACTGAAATGTGTATGAATACCTATGCCTTGACAGCATTATGCATGGCAGGTTTCCAACGACAAGTTACATAAATCTCTGGTTTTGCTCTCCTTCCCTACACTCCATATTTGCAATCTTTTTTTGCCTTTCGTGATTTAATGTACTTTTCGATATCTTATAGAAAAAATGAGGATAGAAATATCATAAGTTTTCGCGGCTCTTCCTCGCGCATCAAGGTGGCTGGCTCCATTTTTACTGCATCTCTTTACCCAACATAAAATAGTTTCGTTTGTCAGGGGATATGTGATGCAGTCAATCACTCAACCCTCCTTAGCATTCCGTGCAGTGCTTCGTGTCACTACACTCCACATCTCCTCGTAAGCAGATCAGCATAATAATGTGCAAGCAATAGAAGAAATATGGACGTATATACTTTAGTTGAACTATGGAGGCACTTCATTAAATTACACAAGAAAAAAAATACCATGATATTTCTCTACTCGAGGGCTAATATGATTTTGATACAAGACTTCAATATGATATAACTATAAGCGACTAGGTATGCTTTTAATAAACTTTCTTATTTGTAGAGATTATCTCTAGTACGTAAGGAGGTAACTTAAGTAAGTTTTTGTGTAGAAGCGATTTTTTCTCCCTTGTAAGTCTAGCCTTAGATGCCTGTTAGTTATTATGATATGACAGAGAAAAATTTTCATGGCAAAAATGGGAAAACACGCGGCTCTTGACTGGTTGTCAGGAATAAAGGTCAGACCCAAACCTTATTAAAAATGACAAATTGGTCCCAGAAGCTTTACGAAGTTCCAGCTGAGTCTGCAATCTGCAGGCGTACATATAAATACAGCAGGGTGTACTACACGCATGAAAACTTTATATAACAATGATACCTCCATGAATACCTAACGTCGGCGGGGATGTATGAAACCGTATAAATGTAAATGTGGTCTGGAGTCCTTCGGAAAGCTACATGTGTGTGTACAGTGTGTAGCGTTGACATACTTTGAGTTTGAATGGAAGTTACCCATGCGGAAATGTCACAAAGCAATATACACGGAACGAATTTTGTCTAAAAACAGATAAACGTTGCGTTGGAGGAAACAGCATCAACACAACTGACATGATTACTTTCAGTACACTGAATTCCCCTAAATTCATCATCATCATTGCCAATGAAAGACTGGAGCTTATGCAAACAAAGCCGACAAGGAAACAGGAAAGCTATAGTTAATCTTCCAAACATTTTCCACCTGAGCCTATACATACGTTCATGCATGTATGGGATCGGCGATCGCTTCGTTTCGTAACATTTTCGATCGTTTCTTTCCTCATCCTTGTCAAACTTTTCTACAACTAACTTGTAGTCTTCAACGTACGTCATGCTGAATTTGTGTCAGGAGGAAAGAAAAACAAAAATACAGTGATATTTGTGGACACGTGAAAGTGCTCAATTTTATCCATCAAACATCCTTTTGGAAAACAGAAACCAATTAATAGCTGTCACTATACAGGAATTTGGGATTGTCATGTTTTGTCATTCCATCAACAACACAAAAGTAGCAAAACCATACAATGCAATGACGAGTTACTATAATATCATATCATAATATCCGTCTTTACATTTTGTATTTCTGCTGAATGCCAGAGGCGCCCTTTTACCACCAAGTTGTGCAACTAGTTGTGGCTGAAGTTTCATAAAAGTATTAAACAAGGTGCAGTTATTCAAAACGACTAACAATGACTTTGTTTCGTGCATACAGAACTTTTACTGGTAACTAAAAGACAAAACAAGTGAGACAACTTTTTTTATAAGATTTATAACAAGTTCTTCTTTCTTTCTTGAGACAAAAAGTACTTAGGTATTTTCTTTCAATCCTAAACAAACGCGATGCAATGATGTGCAAACAAGGAATTCAATTTGATAAAAAGGATTTGGTAAACTTAAGCCTATAAGTTGCTGAGGAGGAGGTTGTGTTAGTGAATTCCAAACCTCATAATGAGTTACAATTACATTTCGTTACATTCAATAGCTACCTCTATGTAATCCTTATAATAGTGTACCCATAAAGTGTTACCGCCCACGTGCTCGCTATTGCATTTCCTGGGTCGAGTAAGAGCCAACATACTAACTTTACAAAATAAACATTTGCAAATTAACTTGGCACAATTAATGTAAAACATATATCAGATAAATGGAACATGCAACACCTATTCATAAATTTACTTGACAGCTTTACATTCATTTATAAAGCAAGCAAAAATTACTCAAGCCTATGAGAACCACCCACTCGTAAACAATCAAACCGTGTTAATTTATAAATGAAATAGACCATCCCAATATTCATATAGCTGTAATAAGCCTTATTCCATTCCTAATTCACACTTACTTTCACCACATAGCTATCACTCTTCAACTGCGAAATGAATAGGATGAATAGCACGTACATGAAATGAAACGCGATAAGCGGTAACACAAACATGTTTCCAAACGTCTGGCCTTCTTTTTTGCTAAAATATGTTTTTCTCCTATCTCTAGACACGTACAAGTAACCTAATCATTGAAAGCACTGTTAATGCTTTATCGGGAACATCGCTAATAAAAAATTCACTCGTTTCCGTCAATTTGTGACAAATTACAGTTTTGCGCCTCGACACAGCCACAATTATGGAGTGAAGCCATTATTTATATCTTTGCAAGTTGTGATACCGTCCACTCCATAATTGAAGTGTGGCACTAAAGGACGAAATTTCCAGCCCTTTCTTTCTCATTTACGTCACCTGGAGGGCTTTACCAGTTTTTTTTACAACGGAACTCTTCTGCTCACAGCCCATTTCGTTCATCGCCTTTTCAATATGGACTTCCTCGAGTCGATGGAACACATTTGTGGTCAATATTAGAAAAATAAGCTAGAAATACGTAAAATTGCTTCGTTTATTATATTATGCAGACCGACAACAATAGAACTTGCCACATTTCCTCCTGTTTCCTAAACGAATACAGAGAAAATTCTAGTTAAACATGAATACATATATGTGGTAAGTGTAGACAGAAGACTTCAGAAGAGGTTCTGAAAACGATACTACCAGCCACAAAAGTAAAGAAGGCGGAAGACACAATAAAACCGGATGACGACGATGATGATAAGGAAGGAAACGGGGTGAAGGCCAAGTGATATTTTATGAAAATGATAGAAGTTCTGATATGAAAATGACAATATTTTATGTAGATTATATAGACCACCACCAGCAGCATTGTACTCTTTAACAACAATCATTTCTCTCTCCTTGTAAGTATGGATGTAGATAGAAGGAACTCCATTAGATGGAAAGGGAGAAAGGAGTAAAATGTGAAATAGGTGTAGAATAATGATGATGATGCTTGTAGCAGTAAAATATTTTTCACAGCTTAATGTTCTATAACAAGGAAATATATTGTTGGCTGTTTGACAGCCTTTTAAGCATGCATACATTTCTAACTCTGGTGAACATTTCTTCCTGTGCTTTTCCACATCTCAACAGCACAACAGCCTATAGAAGCAGCGAACCGCGGTTGCACTTTCTTCTTTCCAATGAATGTGGAAAACAAGAAAAGGGGAAGAGCACATGAGCTTTCAAGCTACGCATAATAAACGAGAAATGAAGAAACCTGAACACACACACAACTCTTCTTGAGCCCGGAACACTTCTTTCTTGCACATACACAAACTGCTGAGCTATGTGAGTATTGTTGGCTCAACAATAAATATGCTCAAATTATGCCAAAATATGACGGGGAAGGCAATCCTGGTTACTACAATATAGTAAAATGTATTGTAGACAAGTTGATTCTTCTTTTCACAAAAAGGGATTCTGACATGTGGCAGGAGGATGTACAATTTTCTTCCCACTTTTCATCGCAAAACGTGAACGTACACGACATAAGCGTATTTTCCCTTTGTGTTTAAATGGCTGCATACTTTTTACGGGTAAAAAAGGCGTAAAAAATATCGACCACTTACAATAATGTGTTTTTCTACTCACTCTCACTTATGCAGTTACATGAAGTTGCTATGTATGTAGGGATTTATATGCATAGCTTTAAATATTCTGCATAACACAATGCATTATGTGTATGTTGTCATCTTTATGTGTCTATTAATAGAATAAAATATACATCCGGATCTGAGTAGATGTGAGTTATATTAATGTTCTCTAACATTATCATACCACCTGCCTGCCCATCCTGCCATTTTATGTCTGCAGCTGAAAAAAAAATCTTTTTTTCTCTGGCATACATATTACACTGTCGTAGCTTCCATTCAACAATTCCACATTTCGTCTAACCGGGAAAGCTGTGTAGTGATATTATAATATTGTATATGATAGGAAAGTGTTTTTTGATGCTTTACAGAAAATAAATGGTGGCCATTTGCAAATGTCAATATGCATTAAGTTCACAATGGGTGAAAAAGGAATAGAAGGTTGGAACGCTGACTGAGGAGCGGAGTGAACTTTCAGAATAGTTTTATACGTATACTTTTCTTGTCTAAGGAGATATAATATCCTGCCGGATTCATTCATCCAAGCATGATGATATGATATGCCATAGAAATTCATTCGGTTCAGATTGTAAACTCGATTCGGAATGACCTCGACTCACAATATACAATTCCCTACAACTTTCATTAATTTCACGACACATCACATTATGCATATCTGTGACCTAGTTTTTAAATCAGGTGAGATCATTCATCATAAGTAAGTTATGTAAAAGCAATTATGAGAAACTGGAAAACCCTTTGAATCTTGATACTTTAATTGATTCTGATGTTCTCCCAGCCATACAAAAGGATATACCTACGCAGGTTCCTGAAGTTCGAGTGAGTAAATAAGTACACATTTTGCAGAGAAAACGTGAATGGAAAAACTGTCTTCACTTTTCCCATAACCCAGCAGCATGTGCACGTAATGTAAACAAAGGTTGGAAGATGGACAGCTTCACCCGGAGAGAGGACAAAGTCTGAATGAAATGAATAAAAGAGGAATAAGTAGAAACGAACAGAATAAATAAAACGAAATTCTTATCCAAACACTTGAGACATCTGCTCCCACTCCATTCCACATTATATCCACTAGAGATTTCTATATCCTGGAGGAAATGTAGCCGGAGAAAACAGTGAATACAAAGGAGAGTCAAGGAAAATCCACGAAAAGACCATAATATACCTACCCAAACCCTACACACAACAACAAAAGCATCTTGGAAAGCCAACATGTAATAGTTAGTTACACAAACTGTGAAAGAGCCAAAAGGAAAAGTAAGTGTGCACTAGATTGTGTGATGGGATGAGAAAGAGGAGCATGCTTGTGGAGTAGCTGCAGGAAATGAATACCTCTAGGAAGCATGTTGTCCCAATCGAGAAAAAAACTGTTTGCCGAGGAGAGAAAAAACTCGACACAGTGGTAAATACGATTTTGATAGTTGAATGTTTGTTGTTGCTGTTATTGTAACATCTCACATCCCCTCTTTTTCTTTCTTCCTCCTCATATAGCACTCAGAAAAGGAGCCATGCACAATAGATCCTGCTCTCTGCTCAAGAACAAACCATTTCCAAGAAAATCAGCTAGAAGATAGCCAAAGATTAGATACAAGCACGGGATGGAATGAAAGAACAAAATATATATCGACTAAGAGGAATGGTGAATGGTGTAAACACAATATCTTCAGCTTCTCTGTACATATGCTTTCTTTTTATTTCCTCTCTGAAAACACATAACCAACGCTCTTTCATAGCACATCGTCCTCTTATAATATCGAGTAAAAGTAAAGCCTAAGCCCTAAAGGAAAAGTCACGATCCTGGAGATCCCAATGCGATCCATGGAAAAAGATTGTGTACCGATAACGAGTGAAAATACCGAGATGTCTGTGATGAGATGAAGACCCATGAATACACACTCACACGCAGGCGAGCACTACGGATAAGACTGATGTAATGGATGAATCTACACGGATCTTCTCCTGCTTATTATTATTACTCGAAAGAAAGGAAGAGGAAAAAAGGGAAGACGGGATAAAGTGGAAGAAAGATGGGAAGCGGAAGGAGAGAAAAGTATACACTTTTCGCTCTTGCCACTCAAAAAGGTTGTTATAGCTGGCCCTAGAACATCTCTCAAGTGTTTATGCATTTCCTCTTGTACTCTCCTTCACGCTGGGCTGTACTATGTACTTCTCTAAGCCAGCCGCCTCACTGTTTGCCTTTTCCTCTATTCAACAGTATTGGATGGGGTGTTGTTGATGATGAGATGGGGTTTGGGTGATGGCGATATTCACACCGATGGAGTAACAAACCTAAACATGACAAGTACACAATTCTCACTCTCTCCACCTTAGAGAGTCACTGTCATTTTTGCAGTGGTCGTCCACTCACAATGGGCAAGGCAAGAGGGGCTTGAACGTCAATTGTAGTTCTTTTTCGACTACATGATATTGAATATCTGTTAGGTGGGATAGTAATGCTTCTATACTAGTATATGTGCTAGGATGGTCCTCGACAGTGGTGGGAGTGTGCAATCAAACGAACTACACAAAGACATGGAGAAATTCAATCGTAGCACATATATGAGGAAAGCTAATGTTTGACATTCTTCTAGTACATTACCACCAATGTGGTTGCTGAAAAAAAAAGGTTAGAATGCCGGGCTAGGTGGTTATGTAATAAAAACTGAAGGCACTCAAGTGTGTCCACGGATGCATGAGATGAGACTCTGATCATGATGTAGTGTCAATATGAAGACAGAATGATAGGTTGTGTACACATGCATAGGTACATACGTTACATACATGTCAAAAGATCCAATACCATTTTTTCCGTCGCGCCGAGACTTTTAAGATGATGAATCAACGTCTTAAAATGCCTGGTCGATGCGCTACTCTGGTGCTACCGTAAGATGATCGTCATCTTACAAAACTTTTCCATCATATCACATAAACTATGAAGACGCACGTTGCAGGAGCAGCACGAAAACCGGAGACTTGAATAGTAAAGGGACATTTGATCGAGTCTGAACTTTCATGATAATCGCATAGTGCAATTGATTGACGGAAGAAATAATACATCCTATCTATGTGTCGCCAAAGCCCAAAGCCTGTTTGTGCTTTCGCTTACAGTTTGGTTTTGTAGGTATATCTAGAGACAGAGATACAGTAATCATCTACGCATATTTGTTACCTTTTTCTTACAAGCTAACGAAGTATATATATATACGCGAGTACCATTTTATTAGTAAGTTTACAGTACTTTTCCAATAGATCAAGCTTCCGTAAAGACCAAAAACTCATAGCTACCTATCCTATGTGACCATTCAATGGTATTGATCCAAAATGAGAACAAATTTAGACTTGCCTTCATCGAGTCAATTCCTCTTGTCATTGCCCAAGTAGAGACAACATAATCCATCACCCTTTCGGAAAGCGCCTTCGGTACTTCATGCAATTTCATGAATTCTCTCACACTATTCAGCATATCGTGATATTTGGCCGTGGCTGACGTCATCTGCTGAATGATTGTTGTCACATGACCGAAAATTGTAGCGTAGAGGAGAGCTGGAAAGAGAAAATAATCAGATTAGAGGCAAGATCATAAATTTCCGAACTAAAAAACCAATTTTGCACATCTATTACCACCTTAATTCATCATTTTTAAATCCTTCGACGACAACCATTTGTGCATAGTACATTATATACATATACAAGTACTTACATATCTACAATCTACAATTCCCTTCACAATAACTGGATCAATAATTTAGTAAATTATTAGCGTTAACATAATAAAAACTGTAGATTATAAACACAAATGTATATTTTACCACTCCTTGTCAACAAAACCTCAAGCTTGCCCACACTAACAATATCAACGACAGACGAAAACAATCCTTGTCGAAGGAAAAATAATCAATACATAATTATGGAGAAAAAAGTATTGGCTCGTTTCGTTGATAGTTAATTAAAATTGGCGAGTTTAAGGTGTGCGTGATCGAAGGTTTAGCTCGAAAAACCATACCAAAACGAGGAAGGCACTACTACAGTCAGTGCACCTGTGTGTCAGATATGCATAAACACGAAACTCAAAACGCAATACAAAAGCATGTATGGGCATTGAGCATAGTTTGTTTTAAATGTCATGCAAGCCAAGCCGTTCATCGAGCAAGAAAACCATGTCTTTGTTTCATCGAGGTTCGTTTACATAGCACACAACACATACAATATATCAGAGTGCCCCAGCTCCAACATTGGTCTTGTGGAAGCAGCGGATAATTTTGGACTGCCAGCCGCATCAGAAAGCATTTCCCTCATAACACATGGATAAGGTAGGCCTGAACATTGCAGCCTGGTGAAATTTTTCCAATGGAGTAGTGTTGGTGGATTGCAATTAATTAATTGATACGGTGTTTACTATTATTTTTCAGTTTTGCAGGATTTTAAAATAAAAGAGGAAAATGGGTCGTATGCACGCACCTGGGTAAGTGTATATTTTCAATTATTTCATTTGTATTCAAGGAAAAGGGAAGTGATCAGTTTAGATGGTGAATATGTGATTTGGGAAATTTTGAGTTTTATAGGAATTTGTAAATTTGGTGAACATTTTGTTGTTGGAAGTTTGTTAATTTTACTGTCGAATATAATTTGTGAGATGAGACACTAGTGGTTACCTTTAATTGTAAATGGAAGGTGGTAGTCAGTTTTCAGTCAGTTGTCAGTAGTTTATGGGTGGTCAGGTGGTGGAGTAAAATGTTGACTGTTACTGTTAACTTTGTTGTTGTTGCTGATTGTCAATTGTACGTTTGATGTAGTTAAATTTTGTATTATGGCTCGAATCATTTGCTATATGATTGTGATCAATAAATCGATGTGTTTATAAAATGTGAAATCATATATTCAACATTTCCAACTTACACCTTTAACCTCTTGCTAACAGGCGGTAGTCAAAAAATAAAAAGTAAAGGTGAACATTATTGATACTAAACGTTTGTAAGCTTAAATCGAAATGATGATAAATGGCCGTAGATCTTTGAGGACAATTTAACTATATTTTCGTTTATTTATTAACTATATTGATATTAATCTTGATTATTACGGTACTGTTGTCTGTCATATGGATATTTATGGCCAACAAATGATGAAAAGTTAATGTTTGATGATATAAATTTAAGGCCTGTCGATAATTTTAATTTTTTATAGCTTGCTCGAGTAAGCAAAATGTTAAATATTTTGTTCCGCATTTATTTTATTTAGGAAAGGTATTTCCCAATCAGCCCTTCCATATCGGCGTGGAGTTCCAACTTGGCTCAAGTCAACTCCAGAAGATATCAAAGATCAGATTTATCTACTGGCAAAGAAGGGTTACATGCCATCCAAAATCGGTAATTTGATGTTACATCTTATTGCTTTATTGTAGTCTTATGATTTATTTGGGAGGTGGCAGGTTTTTGTCAAATACGATATTTTTAATTTGATTAATTTGTTGATTTAAAAGTCATTCTTAATTTAATTAATGGTGCCTTTGCCCTTCAAAGGTGGAATTCTAAGAGATTCACATGGTGTTGCCCAAGTTCGTTTCGTAACTGGCTCAAAAATTCTACGAATTTTGAAAGCCAAAGGAATTGCACCAGACATTCCGGAGGATCTTTATTTTCTCATTAAAAAGGCTGTATCCATCCGGAAGCACTTAGAAAGGAACAGGTAAATTGAATATATTATAACTCAGTCTTAGCCGACACATCTTGCGTTATTTAAGACATTCTCATATAACGGTACTCTTGGAAATCATTAGGAAAGACAAGGACTCCAAGTTCCGTCTTATTTTGGTCGAATCCCGTATTCATCGATTGGCCCGTTACTATAAAACGAAAAGGGTTCTTCCTCCCACCTGGAAGTACGAGTCAAATACTGCATCTGCTCTCGTAGCATAATCATGCTTTCAAATGTTATTATAATATCGGCATGTTTTTGTTACTTACGAGAGAGAAATAAAATCTTGGCAGTTTACGTATTTGTCGGTGTATAACATCTAAAATCAGTGTAAGACTTCTCTATACTCTATATGTTATATCATAAAATGGAAAAGGGGCAACGTAAGATTCCGGTATCTGCTCTAATATTAAACGAATGCATTTTTTCATCAGTTGCATATTCATCAGTTTTCTTAGAATTCCCACGTAGATCAACAAAATGAGTTCTTCGAATAACTTCATTACGTATATTAAAGAGAATTCATGCAATATTGGCCATGTACTATAATCCTACCTTAGCATACTTTCATCCTACTAAATTTATAGCCATGATGTTTGGGAAGTTTGGTACTTTATGCATAATAAATGCAGTTTGTCATGTGTACCTATGGGGTTTGCTAATTTAAACGATATAAAGTATATACAAGTCATAAAAACGGTGTTAACTAATAACTATTCTGTGCCGCGGCCGCGTGCCTGTAGTTTACGTTCTTTACTTTACGTACGTTGTTTGTGTTATTTTGGGATGTACCGCGTAGCGGACTACCTTTAAAAATTTAATTATATCGGAATAGAATGGTATATAAAACGGTACAATCTATTAAATACTTAACTAGGTAAGCATGTCCTACGGTAGGTGTGTGGTGTGTTAGTTGTAATTTTAGGATGGTAAAGTGGAAAGTATGCAATAAAAACAAATAGTATTTTGTTTAAGATCGCCATAAATAAAGTGGCAGGTACAATAAATCCCACAATTAATTCCGAGAGTTTCACACAGAATGCTTCCTGTTGCGTTTTATTGTTTGGGTCCCAAATAGTTCCATCAGCGCTGCTAAAAAACTGATACTTCGTAGTCATATCAGAATTAGAATGCCTTTGACTCTTCCTTTACACAGTATATAACAGTAACAGTTGTTGCTTGTAGCTGCTGGAGCGCTGTGTTGTTTCTGTTGTGGTAAGAAACAAGCTTTGTAGGTGACTACTGTGATCATCACATTACACTCGTATTGTGCTCAGTCTCGCTCGTGGTACATAGGAATGATACTATATAGTATATAGTGTCTCTATTTCTTCCCTTTTCACTTCATCTGATAAATGCAGTCATGAGAAATGACGACGAAAGTGAAAACATTGTATATGTATGATTATGTACTGCATACTGCTTTCTCTACAAACGCTCCAGCACCCTTGACTGTTCCCACACAGTATAAACATTCTTATGACTTTCCGTCTTTCTCTTTCCTCTCTTATTGCATTGTCTGCGGGTTTCATTGTGTAGGATTGTTGGCTTTGTTTTCCTTGTTCTATTGTCGCATCTCATTTATTTAATGCATGTATCTGTGGAGTGTACAGTTGTAACAGTTTCAACATGTGTGACTTTCCACAAGTTTTGAAAAGTTGGTGTGCATGTGTTCTGATCGCAATATGAAAGTCGACAAGGGAAAGGACAGAATAGGAATGAAAATGGTGTACAACAAGTACGCAGAAAAAGATTAGTAGTGTTTTAATGCGAATAGTTTTCACAATTTCTTGCTCTGATTTGCAGAAAAGATAATAATTCTCTTTCCTTTCATCAGCAGGATCCCTTTGCATTTGTTCATAGTAGTTGGACTGAAAGGATTTCGTTGTATTTAGCTGGCGTGCTAACTCCTTGAAAAGACACACGAATCCTGCTCTCAGAATAAGTTTGCTAGTTATTTTTTGTGTGAGAGTGCTTTCGCTTGCAAGCTCACAGTAATGCCTTTCATCTCCAAAGCACTACTTCCTTTGTTGGAGAACATTTCCTTAATTCTGAAATAATTCTGAGGGATTTAACACTAGTATACCTTGCTGTTACATCTTTTATAAATTTACCCCCGTTTTCATTCTAAAACTCTATAAATAGCTCAAGGGTGGTGCATTTCCGGAATAAGTTATGTAGCCGGAACACACACAACATACTACATACCTCTTCAAATTGATATACATATTAAGCAACGTGTAGAATACTTGAGAAAAACAAAAGGCAATTTCTTACCTGCGATGATCATCATGCAGATCGTGAAAATCTTCTCGTTATCCGTTTCGGCGGCGACATTACCAAAACCTACTGATGTCATACACGTCATAGTAAAATAAAGGGCAGTCACATACATAGTCTTTTTAGAGGGGCCTTGAATAAGTTCCGTAGGGCCACCCTCCGGAGAATTTAACACAATATAAGGGCTTTGAGTCACATTAGCTAACTTCCACAACCAACTATACTGCATTCCATTGTCAGTATCTGATCTTCCGATTGAGTACCATATACACGCCAACCAATGGGCCACTAACATATAAAAGCACAATAATAATATTAACATCGCTGCACCATATTCCAAGTATCTATCCAACTTTCGCACAACTCTCCCTAGACGAAGTAACCGGACCACTTTCAATGCACTAAAAAGGCTTCCGATCCCCTGTGGACAAAATCACAAAATCCTCAATCATTTCATCATTCATCATCATTAAATTCATATAAATTACTGATGCACAAGCAAACTGGAAGCTGGAGAAGGGATTTAGCGTTGTGTAGATCTGCTCATATTGTGATTCGCCGCAGCAGGAAAGACGGAAATTACCTATGTAAAAGTTACTATATATTTAAATTGACTATGTATCATCATGTACGCAGGATAATATCCATTGTAAAATGAAATCCGAACACGACATAAAACAATGTCATGAACATTCGAACAGTATTACAATGTTCACATATGTTGGGAGACATCCGGTCTCGTGTTACTCATTTAGAACAAATTGGATACAAAAATAATGCGACAAATGGAGCCATTAACTTGAAAATATACGAGTGGGAGAACAGATATATAGGCTATTATCCTTCTTGGACAATCCGTTGGAAGTGAAACTTGAACAAATTGCGATCACGGACAAAGTCGATTTATTTTGGTCAACCTTCAATCTTCTGATACACATAGCGCATACTATGTATTTTTTCTTCAAATGCCCTGTCTAGATACAAAAGCGCTGGTGAAGTTTTTTTTCCTTCTGTAAGTTAAAGTAAGTTCTGTTTATGAGTGTATTCTATGCTCGCCAACATTCTCCATTGTTACTGGTGATCACGCCAGAAGGAAAACTTAAAAGGTCATACACACGCTTGTACATTTTTTTCTCTCTACCACTTATAGAAGCAAAAATAGCCTAGAATAAACTGGAAACAGCAGAAGGGACAAAGCATCTGGCAAGCACAACCATCTCAACTTTTCACTGGGTGAAACATTTTCGAAACCTTTCCAAGAAAAATCCCTATAACCAATCCTGCACGCGGCGAAGATAAGATGCTGGAGGAATACAGTCAAAAGTGTGTCACTCTAAGAAGTCTAACATGTCGTGTTCTGCCTACTGATAACTCAACATTTATTACTAGTGTCCTTCATTCAGTCCACTTCATGAAGGAGATGTTTTTGCCTCTACAGTTGAACATTATGCAGTTATCTCACTTACTACAGTACTTCAGCGAAACAAGAAATATTACCCACACTTCAGAAATCTGTGCATCTACATCATTTCCCGTAACGAGGTAAAGTAGTGTATGGACATTACTTGAAAGAGCCCAAATTCATAAGGACTAGGGACATGTAAATAGAAAACTGTATTCTGTGGATGTGTTATGAAAGCCCTTTAGATGTTCTCTGCATCTCCCCACTTTCGGACTCGGAAGTGAAAGTCATGGTGTAAGTGTAAGCTACATGCAATATTTAGGTTTCAAGTTACTATTCCACTCAGCGTTTCATCCTTTCAACTAGCATTCTCAGCATTCAGAGAAAAGGAGGAAATGAATAGTTTTTAGGACAAGCTTTCTAAAATGAAAAATGAGCCTCCCTCTTCCTGTTGTCTTTTACGAGAAGTCCTTGCAATCTAAATCGTAGAAATGCCATGAAAAAAGTGTTCATGTGTACAGTAATATGCACTTTCCATTTCCAAAGAAAAGCCAAGCAAGCTAACTTTTTATTTTTTTCTTTCGTTGATTCATCTGTGCACATTTTCCTCCACATGACATAAGTAATGACGCTTTATACCTTCATGTCACTTGATGTCAACAGGCAAAGGGGAAAAATTGGCAGATGTTAAGAGGCGGTTAGCGTCAATAGTGTCATTGGTATGAGCGACAGCAAGAGGGCTTTTATAGTGCCATTGACTGGGTTAAGTGAGCTCTCTGTTTGGAAGGGAAAGGACGCTGGAAATGAGCACTGAGGTGGATGTATAAAGATCCAAACATAATACATGTCAATGGCGAATATTCATAAAAGAAATGATCTTCTCCGTAGACATAATAATAGTACTCGTTTGCTCCTATAAATTATATATAAATAACTTCTAGAGAAAGCTATACTTTTTGTAAAAAAAAATGTACACAAGTCACTTGGGTGTCTGAAGGTGGATGAGTGTAAGTGATGGAATGAAGCATATTGTTTCGTCCATTCATAGGAAATGGGCCCATTGCGAAAGCTCTCTAGGGAGCATGTTTATGCGATAGGAAAAGCAATAAATACACATATCACTCGAGATGTGAGTGAAAGTAATATGGGATATTCCTCTTATTGCATTAGATTCTATCTCTTCCATCAAACATAAAAATCATAACTGAACCGACGACACGATGGAAAGAAAGGAGGAAAAGCCTACAAGATTGAACAGGGTACAATGAACCATACCATTTTCCTTGGCTTTACTTCCTCCTACACGAATGAATTCACATTTGATGTTAGTGTGATAGCAAAAGAGAAGACTCCATTTTTCTTCTTTTCTTCTCACGATAATATAAGAAGATATTCAATGCGAGTGAAGAGAGGATTCATTTAACGACATTTATACGTACAACATTGGGTAGATTTGGTTGTCTCCCTGTATAATGCACGACAGAGGAAATAAATGCCGTTGGCATTTCACATTCTGTGTATGGTAAATGTGGAAATGCTCAACGATATAATACACAAGATAAAAATATGCTTTGCAAAAGTCCTTTCTCTTTTCTTCCGGTTACGCACATAGAGGGACTAAAATTTCACGTTCATGTACCGGATGGCATGTCATATTTGGTATACTTTACGAAGTTAAACGTCTGGTAGACTGATAGAAAAAACGGTAAAATGTTTTTCGTTTTTTACAAATCTTTTATACCATATCCTGTTCTACTTAAGGCAATTTATCGAGGAACGAAATTTTGACAATAAAAAATCCGATTTGCCCTATATTCTAATCTTATTACAATATACCACTACGATATAAGCCTGAATGTCTTCCGGGATCCTCACTCCTTTTTATAGATTTCTGTAATAACCGAAGTTGAACTGAAAAGTCAAAGGGGCAAATTAGTTCAGTGTAGAGTGAAGATCCCGTAAAACTAATACAATTGATCCTTGTCTATTGTGTATCTCTCTGTACAATACAGACGCTAACAAAATAACAAAGAGTTTTGGGGACGATCTCGGAGATAAAATCGAACAATAGACAACTACTTCTGGGAAGCTGTTGTACACATATGGCTTCAACATTCGACGATACGACTTTTTCAATGTGCAAAGGTGTCTTCGTGTCTTCCGTTCGGTGTGTATCAATCGCAAACAACGGCCGGTTCGCGAGTTGCCGTTATCACAACGACTGGTTTGTATCTCCTTCTTCCCCTCAACCATTTTCCTTTTCAGGCTTTCGGTTGTATGAACTTGAAAAGATTGAAAAGAAGGAGAAAAGGAGATCTGCAGCCAAGTCTACAGCCTTTTGGGACTAAATTAATGAAACACATCCTTTCTCCACTGATCAACTTGGCCTGGTTTGCCTTTCCTTATTGCTGCTTACAAAGTATGTAATACGCTCCATCTTTTCACATCCAATTCTCTCCCTGAGAAAAAATGTAAACCTATCTCTATGTCTATATATGTGTGCATAAGAGGTAGGTGTAAGATTAAAAGACAATATTATACAAAAGGAAAGTCTCGATGGAGAAGGGAAAAGTGTGAGAAAAGGAGAATAGAAAGGGAAGCAGAGCAGACACACATATCCCACACGGGATGATATTAAGCTGAGTAAAAAAAGAGAAGAAGAAAAGAGAAAGGTCGTAAACTCCAATTTATCCTAGAGAGGAGTCATTGCCAATGAAAAAAGAGAGTATGTACCTAAGCTAGATATTCCTTTGTAAAGTACGTACTTGTCTCTCTGTGTGGCTTACATATCACATTGCTTTTCTTAGAGAGAAAAAAGAAAAGAAGGTATTTTTATCTTCCCAAACACAACTTTCCATTCAAGTTGCCTACATTTTTCCCCGGCACAGGCCCTACTTATATAAAAACGTTAGCATTGCTTTAAGAAGGAGTGAGTCGTAAAAAAGTGAATGATTCAACTGGACTGTTATATCGCAGTAAAGGCATTAAGACGGTCACCTCTTGAATGAATACTAGGCTGTTTTTTTAAACTACGCTATCGAGAATTATATACACACGTGATGATGATGATGATTACGATGAATGCTATTAAGTTAAGTTTCCCAAGTAAAAAGAGCGGAGGGTTTATATACACAAAAAAAGTGGGAGTAAGCTGTATTTATATGAAGCCAGGATCCGGATGGAGTCTTAATAACTTAGCCAAGCCACTTCCCTTTCACCCACTTTTATTCTTTCAATGCTTTAATGTGCTTAGTTAGGTTAATGGAAAGAGGACTCTCATGGGAGATGGCGAGAAAGAGAAAATATTTTTCGGCAAAAGAGTAGAGTGAATATAAAGGGGAAAGAGGAAAAACTTGATAATGTCATATACATTACACCGTATATATATATGTGTGTTTTTCCACAACGGGTGGAATGAAAAGGAATAGAAAGAATCAGGCCAATTGGATTTTTATTATTCGCAAATTTCTGGGTAAAATTAAGAGATGCGATATGCATCTCTTCTTTCGAACTCGCTTTCCTTCGCAAGAGGAGAAGGTCTTTAAGATGCTTAATGAAAAAGGGGATTGTTTGTGAGTTTGCTTTTGCTCAAGGGCTCCAGGAGAGCGGGAGAGAAAATGCATAAAAAGTAATCAATGCTCGAAGGAGAAAACCCCAATGCAAGGAGGATATAAAGCATAAACTATGAGAAGTGGGGGAAGACAAAAAAACTTGAGAGGGACTGTACAAGGGAATGAATAAAGTTATGTGGTGATATCATGACTAAAGTATGAATTTTCTCTTTCTCAATGACTCCTTTGAGGAGGAATGTTTTTGAACGTAATTGGATTTCATTTGATTTCCTTTTAATTTGTTTATTCCCACGTGATAGTTTGAAATTTAGGGAAAAGTGCGTTTTCCCAGATGAGGATGCGTATGCTCTCGTGGATAGAAACCCTTAAAAGTTTATAGAAAAGTTGGATGCTTTTGAGGGAAACTTGTATTGTGTGGGTTGCAGGCGGGAAATGTAATGAAAATATGAATACATTCAATCACCGGTGAATAACACGTATCGATCCATATCCTGTAGGATGGAAGAGAGCGAGTGAATGTGTCAAACGTACCATGAATAATCAGAAGCGTAGGAAAGAGTTTTAAAGCCCAGAGGAGCAAGCGACTTCGGAATAGCGGTGAATGGGAAGCTTAAGTAAGCAAAGCTACGTGTACCCCATCATCATATTATGGGGAAAGAGTTGAGTAAAAAAGAAAGTAAAAAGTGACAACAAAAATTATCAGGGTCCCATCGGAGGATCCAAGAGAGAAACGAGGGTCATAACATTTCACAACTTTGGCATGTTTTGCATAAAAATTAGCTTTAGTATGAAAAAAAATGTTTTCTTTAAAAAAACTAAAGATCATACATGAGCAAGATTGGACTGCTTGGAAGTCTCCTTTACTACAGGGATATGCGATGAGAATTGGGAGGCGAGAACTGAACGACTTCGGGTGACGGATCGAGCGAGTTTTGCGAATTTGCTGAGACCTATAAACATACAAGAGTGGCTGAGTTAGCAGCCTCTTTCACGTTCAAAATGGAAATACTTTATGTGTAGTTATTACACTAATGAAAATCCATCCAAGTCAAGAGTGCATATTCACTTAATTTTGATAATGAGAAGTTAATAGGATAAAAAGGGAGCAATTTGCTAGACTCACTGTAAAGCGTACTCGTCCCCTTTGAGTCCTCCGCCTCGATGGGTTGTTTGAGAGCAGTAATGTCGCGAAAGGTGAGAAGGAAGAGCACAACCACATCCCGCTCGTTCTTGATGGGCGCAATGTGAAGTAAGAGCCATAATGGAGTTTCTGTGTGGAATACAGAATATACAAAAGAACTACCGTATACATCCACTCTCAACAACAACGGTCTCACAAGCAGCTTTCAGAAAACACACAAACATTGAAAACATTAAGGCTGTCTCCACTTTCTGCTGGATACATACAATACACGACATGGAGCCTAGAAAAGAAAAGTGGATATTTTGGCGAGCTCTTAAAATTAAATCTACATAATTCATCCAATACATATATCCTGCGATAAGGGAGCGATATCAGTTTCATCAGCCATCATACATTTTTTTTTCAACTTGAATGGCAAATGAATGCTGGAAAATTGGATATACTCGACTTTCATCTGACCCACATACATGTACATAGTACATACCCCTTTTAGTAGAAGAAAAAAACTGCATAAATGAATAGATTGTCTACATGCATGAAACTTTAGTAACTATACACTGGGTTACATGCTTATGAAGAAAAATTGCTTGGAAGATATGCTCGGTCACTTCAACAGTTTTTCTTGGCGTGAGCATAGTCCATTGCAGAGATTTCACAAGTGAATGAGTCTTTTAGCGGGAGTGAATAGTGCTTGGGAACAGCTTGAAAAGATATCTTTTTGGCTGGTTATGGGACTTGTTCAATTCAATACACCAGTCGTATAGATAGGAGAAAAAGAGTATCAAGCTGGGAAAAGTATCGTAGAGAAGAGTCTCCCTTCAACAATTTAGATCGTCCACTGTAAAGGTACTTTTGTAACACTGAAAATTGTTCCGCTTGACTGGAGAGGAGGAAAATTACCCGGAATGCTCACGATTTCTTCCTTATTTTTTCAGCTTCCTTTATGCTTCAATAATGTAACCATAAGAGGAAGAAAGAGAAGCTGAGAGGTTCTAAAGAGAAAAGAGAGGAGCAATAAGAGATTCTAAAAGAAAAGGAGAGATAGAGGCTCAGCATGTGCATATTATGTACACTCAAGTTTGAACACATTACATATTAGACACATTCTCCTCTCTTTTACACAGGAGTCGTTCCTTTGAATAAGGAATGTGAAATGGGATTTTTTAACGGACCAAAATGAGCAAATGTACGCTTTCTACGTTTTTTCGGCAAGTTATCAAAATACAATCTGACTTGAATGGGCACGTTATCTGCTGACAATTTTCCTCTTATGACTCCCCAAGTCCAGGAGAAAGCTAAACTACTGGATGAAAAGGAGAGTAATATTACAAAAGTACACAGTTTATACATGTATCGCTCCTTCTCCCCTCATGCGATCATATATAAGGTGCATTCCATTTTTTAGCTTTTTTTCATCCGTTATGATTACCCAGAAAATTTTTCCACTAGCAGAGATCCAACTCGACTATATATATGAGTCTCACGTAACATTACCTACCTAATCGCATCATGCTGCTGGTGTATTTGACCTCTGTTCTGTTGCGTTTCTATTGATGTTTTCCATCTTTCATCCATTCTTAAAAAGCCAATGAACAAAAGGAGGAAGGAGCAGCTAGGGAATGCGTATAATATCCTCCTTTATTAAATATACATGGGCAATATAAAAGTGCTATGAATGCTCGAGTAGAAGAGAGCAATCCTTTCAGTGATTTTTTTCACTCGCAGATGGGGAAGATGAAGAAGGGAAACGTTGACCGAAGTTAGGCTCTGTTATACTACGGGTTTCCTCAAATATATTGACTAGTGCAGGGAGAGCTTCACATGGTACAAAAATATCTGTACATGTTTCTTCTCTGAACTTTATATATTGGGGGAAATTGCTTACTAGGGAAATCGAAACGGAAATGTGAAGCTGTAATCAGAGGAAAATTAGCTGTAAAGCGAGTAAAAAGAATTTTTTCTCAAATTTGTCATTACACATGAATGAAACCTTTTATGACTAGTCGGTCGGGATTGTACAGTTCCACTTTAAATGGGTATACTAAATATGTAAGTCACAATATAAAGGTACGTGTAATGTAGTTAATTTTGGTGCTTACAAATAAACGAGGGGGTATAATAGCGATAGTACCATTTCAAATAGAAGTATAAATTTCTAAAGGTGGGTGATGTTGATATGGTACATATAATGGTGAGGAATATATTTGTAATTTGTAATGTTCATGTGTGTGTGGTATAGAATCATGCAATAATGACACGAGTGAATGCACCATTTTTCCTCGTGTTTTTGTTACATCAATAATAGCTCGACCTTCTACAGCTCAGCGAATGGCTAGTGGCCTACATGAGAAAGTCAATGTTAAGTTAAATGTGGATGGTTGCGAGGAGAAAAAAGTTGGGTAATTTTATTTCTCCTTTTAATGTTACATAAGCTATTCCTTTGCTCTATTGAACAGCTGGATGGTTCTGATGGTCATTTTAGGAGGGTATTTTTGGACGAAAAACTTATTCTTTTCAGATACATAAGAAGGGCACGTATATGAAATTCATGGATGAATGAGTATATAGGATTTTAAGAGAAAATAACATGTTTTCTTGTTCTTCTTTCATTCATTTCTATATTTAGCCTTCACCTAGTTTGCTTTTAGGTAGAAATGATTTTTCATGAAATTAGACCGGAAGAAGTTGACGGGTCAGATGCCCACCCCCACCATTAGTGTTATTACAGTATGGGCTGGTATAGGGCAGGGATTTGTGAACGAATTGATTTTTCTCCTGTGTTTTAACATTCATGTATTTGGAATTATTGAACAGTAGAAAATTGACAGAATATTTTTAATAGAAAAATAAACCGTGTTATGAAGTCTTAGGACATAAATATCTCAACTTAAATATGGCTTCATGATATAGCAGCTTACCAGATTTTTCAATCAACGCTCTGTCATACCTCATGCATTGCTTTCGTTCAAGCTTTCCCTGATTCCTGTTTGAATAGCAATGCACTATCAGTATGTCTGACATTTTATTGGTCAAGTAGCCAAAAATAGACGAAGGAAGAGGAAACTACATGTAGACCGACCTTCAATCCACAGCTGTACTTTCATTTTGTAGGACAACATGGTGAAGATTAGATTAGCGAAAATCGAAAAACCTTCCTTATAATCTTTACTACTACTTCTTTCTCATACTTTCCCGAACGGACTATATATAGAGCGATTACGAATGTTTATACCAATTTCCGTAAATAAATTTCCGCATCTTTGAGATAAAACGACGAGACGAGAGGGAAAGCGTACCAAAAAGCTAGTAAGTAAATGACCAGAAAGGATTAGATTTGTTTGGCATCGACAACAAAAATGTGCTTGGCTAGTGCTTGGCAGTTTCTCCACTTTTTCTTAGGTACAGCCGCATCTACTGCTCTATTCCAATCTATTCCATTGGAGTATTTATACAGAAATCCTTTTTCCCGAAAAATGCTTTCCTTATCCAACTTATTTTTAGCTTATTCCACGTCCTTCCTGCTTTTGGCAAATTGCATGAGTAGAATTAGCGATAAAAAGGGAACAAGTTTTCTTCCTGGATGAACATGCTTTCTCCACATTTGCTATCCTTCTCACGGTTTTATGTATTGCGGTATCTAGCTTGGAGGGTAAAGTCCACTGATTGGTCATTTCAATTGTCCTATGCTAAAAGCTCGAGAGTTTGAGAGTGAGCCGCAAGTAAAAAAAATCAATGGATATTTCCCCCTCTTTTTCCAGTCTTTCGTTCCTCCCGAGTTCATTGTGCGTTTCACCAAAATTCTTCCCTTTCACAAACACAATAGCTCTTGTATCCTGGTAGCTATCTCTCCCTGTGTCCTTTTGTTCTTGTGTGTGTGTGTGTGTCTGCTCTGTTTCCAGAGCTGAAGAGCTGTCGATTAGATTTCACGGTTGATTAATCCTACACCGTTTGATCCACAACTGGGCGGAATCCTTGCTTCTGTCCTTTTTCCCTTGCATGAGGAAACAAAGTGAGCAAAGTTTATTGTGGTAATCACTGAATCTCATTCAATCTGATAAAGTCAACAGATAAAGCAAGTTATTCTTTTCTGCCTTTAACTCTGTGAGAAAATGATAGAGGTTAGGTAAATAAATACATGTTGCAAGGGATGCGATTAGGCTTGCCCACTGTCACAGAACAATGCAAAGAAAATCAATCGCATCACATTTACCTCCCTTTCACTTTTTCTCTCTACTTTGAACAGATCTTCAAAGGTTTTGTATGTATTATGTACGTCTAAAAATGTTTTTAAAATTTGCTCTACAAACCGTCAACCTTAATAAAATATAACATGGAGCAGTTGCTATTTTGAAACATAAGCCTTTCGAGAAGCTAAAAGCCAGAGTTGGCTTTCTCTCAAGTCTCACTCCACTTTGATATGTTCAAGTGCACCTCATAACTTTCACTTTCAACATTGGGGAACATGTATATATACGCTTGGTGCACAGTGTAGAGGACAAACCCTCCATAAATATTTTATTCTTTCGTTACTCATGAAAATGTCAGAATATTCTGAAGATGCAAAACATCTTTTGATGCCGTCATACATATGCGGTGGGTGTGTAGCCCTTGTACATTTGAAAAGAGGCGTATTTTCTATTATATTTTCATGAAAGTAAAGGTAAAATGCAATGAGGGAAAACCCGAATGTTTTAGCTTTAGCCACCATGCATTATACATGGGAAGCTTGTCTGCCTTTGAGGATCTGAGTATGAAGATACGCAACTCGTTTTTTAAAACTTTTATGTCATATTTATGTTCCATTATGCACACTTTCACCTGAAGGGATGGTCTCATGCAAATACACCCAAAGAAATGTATGGATTCGCCTAACCAACCATATCAAACCCAAACTCACATCTGCTATAGTAGTCAATCATCCAGCCTATTACAAATTTCCCTGACGAATCCAGCCAAGACAAAATTGTGTGTGTTTACCTTGCGAGAAAACTACGCATTTGCATAGTGGTTCCACCTTCTTATGTACAATCTCTCTGGAGAGAAGTATTCCTTCTACTCACGTTTAGCAATGACGACTGTCAGGCTGTGAGTGAAAGATGACATACTATTGTTAGCTATACAACATTAGTATGAAAAGTAAGCTGCTCGATCACATCACAACCAGAGCATGGCAAAAGGCGACATGACGATAGATAAGGAAACAGAAAGAATGACGCTTTTACACACTTTCACAAAAAACAATATACGTGCTCTATTTTTTCCATAAGGGAATGTTCTTTTGAATTCACCATTCCACGTTAGAGTTTTAGGTTAGACTTAAGATGCGGTCGTACATGTAAATCATATGTGGATAGTGGATGGCTACAGGAGACAAAGGGAAGGTAACAAACAATGAAATCTTTCCTTCCTTTTATTCTTATATTCCGTTTCGATCAGAATATTTAGAATACATAGAAAGTTCATCCTATAAGAAGAGGTAAAAAATACTCGTCTTTGTCATTCAATGCATGAATGAATACAAATCAGAAAAAAAAGAAAAATTTTTGTAAGTTTTTGCACATTTTCTAAGAAAGATATTCCTCAAATGTTACATTGTTCCTGTCGCGTAAAACCTTGTAACGCTGAAGATTCTCAGCTCGCCCTGAATTGAAAGCCCATTTAGTTGTATGGATCCATCCTCAAAACACTTTATCGCTATTTATACATCAAAAAATATATCCTCGCCTGGTCTCCGTTTGCTGGATAATCTTCCCGACATTTTCCTTCTTCGACGAGTCGGAAAAAAAGTGGGATGAGCTCAACCATAAATTATGTACATAAAGTATGTAATATCTTGTAGTTGCGATAAATTCCATATATAAGTTGGAAAACGCTGATCGGGAAAAAATTGGAAAATTATACGCATGACATGTTTCCCAGTTTACCTTGAAATCCCTTCTCATTGTTTAATATTATGTACACATGAGTTTGACGGAAGTATTGAATTTTTTGGGTGCCTTCTTCTATTGTGTATTATGCATGTATTTTAATATGAATGCGTCAATCCATTGAGAAGAAAAAAGAAATATTTTCCTTCAATATAGCCACGTGAAGGGAAGGCTAATCGAAAGGAAAGTTTCATCCTTTAGTCAATTTGCAGCTTGCGTTAATACCTATCTAACGACAAGTATACAAGATGAGAGCAAACTATGCTTCCACTTTGATTCAAGCAAAAGCAATTAGCCTAACATCAAATCACGATACATATTCAATGAACATACAAAGCGTTGTATTATCAACCTACTTGCTACAAAGAAATATGCCAATGCATATGAGAAAATACGAGAGGCATATAGAACGCATCCAATCTTGAGCAATTCACTCAACAGCTAAGCTCAGATCATCATCCAATTAATCACCTGAGTCTCACAGCACAGCCTCATTCACTCTCTTGTTCTCTTTCAGTGTGGCGGAAAACCATCCAATTTGGAGGTAATCCAAAAACGCTATGCATCCTCTATACCTATTCCCGGAACGGGAAAACTGGTAGTAATAATACTTATAAACATTTTAGGATCTAATCATGATTACTTCAAAAAACACAATCGCATTCATCCATTGAGCGAAAGGAACATTAGGCATCTTGCGAAATAATGGTATTGTCTTTTAGGAAACTCTCTATTCACAGCACACTGCGACGACGAATATACGTAAGGAAATCGAATAAGGGAAAGGTGTAATAGTTAATGCATTTGTATTCTAAGGATATAGGAATGGGCCGTCCCGAAAATTTTCTTATTTGAATGCTACGACCACACCAACTCACAACCATTAAAGCTACCGATAATGGCTTCCTTGCGCTACTACTTTTTCTTTTCTCTTTCCCGTTTCCCAGCCTCTGCACGCGAAATGAGCCTTCAAGGTAAATCAGAGCAAGAGTGTGCATGTAATAACAAAAGAAAAACTAACGTAATGTAATAATAACCTATGGGATTTCTTTCTTTGCATGCATGCCACTTACATACTTACCTACATTTTCCCAAATAGAAAATTCAAGAGAAAACTCACAAACTTGTACATTATATTGCATGGATGGGCTAGCATGCAACGAAATTATGGCTACATTTTACCCACTAAAAAGAAAATGGGGACGATTCAATTAAGGTCAGTAGGAATCAGGAATGGAGACGAAGCACGAGAGTAAAAAATCCACCTGAGAAAAAAGGGGGAAAGTGGAAAGATTGGAGAAAACAAAGTTGAGACTCATTTTATGATATATAAAAATACGACACGTAGGTAGCCACATCTGCTGTGAATAGACGGCAGTTACGACTATGTCAATTGATGATTACATTACACACGCCTCATTCATGGCTCTTTACTTTTTCCTAAAATATTCAGAGCAGAGAAGCAAATACGGAAAATATATTTATATGTATGCACATCTACGTTAACAGATATTCCCACCTTCTCACAATTTCTTCGTATGAAGATACGAGGAAGAAGGGTGATAATGACTGTGAAACTTTTTAGAAGCTTGAATAACCATTTTCTAAATTCTTTCTGTTGTCGCCCGCCTTCTCTCCACAATTTGGCTACGGGAAAGAAGGAACGACGATGAGGCTTGTATGAGGAGTGAAAAAAGTGAATAGTATCATTTAGCCCGGCTTTTCATTCCTGTATTGTACGCACACACACTGCAAGATTAAATAAGCTGAGAAAATTGCATCACAGAGTTGAGCGGCGTGTACAACAAGAGAAAGTTATATTCCGCATCTGCTTTCCTACACTCAACTAACTCACCGAGTGGTGTTTTCCTCTTTGTATGAGCAATTTTTAAGCGGTCGATACTAATTTCCTTGGCTGAATACAACCTAACCATGTTGAACTAGGCGTATGTAAAATAACAACACAAGGTCTTGAATCCCACATCCTTTTCTTAAAAACGAATGCATTCACAACAAAAGGAGAAGGAAAAAAACAATTTCTTTGTTGACTTGCTAACATGACAAAGTGAAAAGTCCACGTCACCACTATAAGTTTTTTCCCGGTTTTGGCAAGTTTTAAGTAAAAAAATCCAAAGCAAAAAGAAAAGCTCTGAAATCCTTTCTGTATATATGTGAGGAAATGTGAAAGTTTCATGCATCCCTCTGACAGCCTACTAGTTCACAGTGGTGAACTACGTATATTGTAGCTCCTCCTGGTTTTCTTCTTTTCCAGAGTATGGTCAGCACAAAAATCTCTGTGTGTAAAAAGCTGCTTCACATATGAATATGCTGTTATGTGAAATACGAGAGTATTTTCTCAAGAGGAGAAACTTTCATAAAATAGCATACATCCTACTTTCTCCCATGTGCTTCCTTAATGTAGCTCTGGAGAATGGAGGAAGTCACTGAGGAAAAAGTGATGAAGCTCATGTTTCTTTTTACCCTCACAAAGTCATTTTTTGAGCTGGCAGAAAATATAACGAGAAATATACACCCTGTTACTCTTCCCCATCCATTTTATTTTTAGATGAGATGAAAGTAAAGGACAAAGATGTATCAGCTTTCAGACAGAGAGTGAGAGTACAGCAGATTTTCTCCATATGCAATAATATCCTATACTTCAAGACAATAAATCAATACACGTGAGACTGAATTAAATAGGCTTCTTGTTCCCGCGAGCGAGGCAGGATATTTAAAACTTTGAATTGCCTCTATAAAATTGTGACTTGAAAAATATACTCTATCACGAATGCATAATGCGTAACGTTAAAAAGTAGATGTAAATATATATATCTCAACGATGCTTGCGTTGCCACTACAGACGGTTATTAGAGATAGTAGAATCCAATTTTATTCCAAAGTAAAACCGTAAATTTTTCTCCCATCTCCTATTTCTTAGGCACAATGGAGCAGTTAACCTTCGTCACAGATTGTACTCAGCTTCAATACAGTACCTTGTATTCTTCAAGTTGCGATAGTAAATCAAACGAGGAGAGAGAAAAAGTTTGCTGATACTATTCTAAAATATATATATCACCCCACCACTCCTAATGTAGAGGGACAACATACTGCGATCAAAGACATAATTTACGATTACTCCATAGTTCGCACATTGTTCCGTAATGCATAATAAGCTTCCATGGTTCATTGTATTTTTTAAGCATGGGAAACTCTTCACTCTTCTAAAAAGGAAAAATCCAGGTGTACAATGTATAAAAATATACGAGCATATAAGTTTATTTCCTTTGGTTCACAGCATCTCAAGAGTCTTCGTGAAAATTGCAGTGGTAATCGAATGCCGGATCAAAATCTTGGGAAACAACTAGATCCTGTCATTCCTGTCCCACTTTCCCACTCCAAAGGAAAGGGGAGGAAAGAAGACTGAGAAAAGGGGAAAAGCAAAGGAGACGACAGATAGAAAACGAGAGAAATGCGCGGTGAGAAAAGAAAGAAAAAAACCTACTTGCTGAGACTATCACCACGCCAGAGGAAAAGTGCACATCGCAGCTGGAATATATTACCTTGTTTGTATCAATGACACGCGATTTTTCAATCGTCATTGATTTCCATTCCCCTTTCTCGCACAGAATACCTTCAAAGGAAGTGTTTGTATCCTTGTGCACTCCTATTTTACGTATATGTATGTTTAATATTACTCACACATCCATACACACACTACACCACCCATAAAATATAATATTCCATTAAGGATAAAAGGAAATTCGTTACTCATACGCAGGCAAGAAACGCAACAGCTCACGTAGGGAAAGCAGGTGTTTGCTGGGTGAAAGTTGGGAATGTGTTAACTACACTACGATGCTTCCATGAAATATACATGCTTAATAAATAGAGGAGAAAATTTTGAGGCTACAGTCTCAAATATCTACATACCCTGTTTTATCGCGAATTCTGGGAAATTCGCAAGAATACAAAAAAAAGGAAGCTGAGAAAACATGCTGTGCTTTTGAGCCTTTATCCATTTACCTACTTAACATATTTTATCCCTATAAATAGTTTATTCCACTCGTTCTTCCATTGGTTAGGCGGAAATAATAGCAAGCATTTCTAGTGCGTGAGCGAAAGCTGGAGAATATTTCATTTTGAGAAAGTAACAACAGCAAAGAGCTTTCTTTTCTCCACACTTTACAGCCAGAGCTGCCAGCCTTTTACAAGTGCACAATATAAACAGCTAAAATGTAAGCTTTATTTATTGATTTTCACAACTTTCTATACATTCGCTTGTGTTTGTAAATTTAGCCCATGCTGCGTACCTAAACATCATGTAGAAGGTGTAATAATGTATTCCGAGTACAATAATTCGTACACATAATGTGTGTTTTTTTGCAGATTCAACATTTACCTGCTTTTCTACTTCTGTACAAAGCAGTGTGGTACTTTAGTAGGTCTTTTACAAGAGAAGCATGCATTTCGCTGTAACAAGTAGTTTGGTGTGATCGATGACATTAAACTACTTTTGTGGAGCAGGCTTGTGTAAAATCTAATTTCCTTGGGAGCTAAGTAAGGGGGATGGAGAACAGCTCCATAAGTTCGTTTTCAGATTTGGATAATATGTGTAAGGGAATATGCAAGTCATTCAAAATCCGCGAGAACTGACAAGGTGACATGGAGTGAAAAATGGCTCGACGGCTTTGTTTCCGGTTTCTACCCTGCGAGCAAATGTACATGCATTCGTGTGCTTCCTCTTTAGTGAAAAGCAATTTCCTTGGTTTGTCCCTATTTTTGCCTCTGCATTTTAGGGATATTAGAGAGGATTTCGAAATTTCATATATTTCCTATATTTCGTAATATAGAATGTTTTTAGGAAGTTTGTGTCGGAACGTGGATTTGCACAGAGGACGGCTGTTTGATGGATTAATTTTATGTTGCTCCCATACTCCCTGGTAATATTGAAATGAGGAAACATAAAAAACGAAATTGCCAAGTATAAAACGGCTCAACACCTTGTTCTGCTTCGACTCCTATTCTTGTTAAATGTAGGGGAGGGAAACATACGAGCGTGTTGCATTTTCTCTGCTGGGATTTACACGCGTTTGATTAATGACCACCTTGTGCTTTTTACTACTGTTATTACCACTGCTTGCTTGGAAGCGCTGGATGTAGGATATGGACAAGATTTCGAAATGATGGTATTTTTGGATGACGTAGGATTTTGAGTGATTTTGAAAAAAAACAGCGGCATACTGGGTGAGAAAATAACTATCGCATGTATCCTTTAAAGCGATTTATATTTTAGTAAAAATACTCTAATATTTTTGAAAGCATTCTCTCCACTTTAATTGTGCAGTTTTCTTCTCATTAAAACAATGGATTAAAGGGTGTAAAATTTTGAACTAAATGTGCATGTGCAAGCTATGACGTTAGGATTTATTTCGTTTATATCCAGTGAGCAGGTTCGTGTGTGGTAAACATTTGGAGAATTATGTACTAATTGATAATGTCATTATAGACTCGTCAATAATTAGTTGACGAGCCCCTTGTGCATTCAACCTTCATTATTCTATAGCTCAACCTACAAATCCAACAATCCTGAAGTTTTTAGCATCTATATCTGCATCTATCTGGATACGAATGTACATGCATGCAAGATTCTAACACAATGAAAACACACATTTTAACCCTTCTCTCTACTTGAGAGTGGGCTGCTCCCTTAAGTAATATTAAATTGGATATCATCATTCAAATAACAAAATAAAGGTTTAGGCGTAATTTAAGTGGATGTCAGTTCTTTTAAAAATCAACGAACCATAAATTTAATTATACGAAGAAAAAGAAATCGGGTGTTCTGAAACAGTTCAATAACAAGGCTTTCTATCATGAAAAGATGACAATCATAATAGTTTGGCTGGTTTCCTTAAAGGGAAATGAAAGACTGGAAGAACTCAAAATAATATGAATTTCCTTTGATCTCCTTAGATTTAATTTTCCTCAAATAATAGCTCTAATTGTAAGTAGAATAGAACCAAATAGGATTGAAGAGCGTTCAATATGAAAAACTTTATACAATAAGAGCTCATTGTCAACTGAGCTGTTTGAACGAAGCAAATAGAATGAAAACCGAGTTAAACACTTTGCAAAACACTGATAATTCCATGGAAATCATCTCATTTCGTTTTCCATAGAACTTCCTTACAAAATCATTTCGGAGAAAATACATGGCGCTGAATTATGAGCCATCATAATGAACATGAACCAATAACAGCAAATATTCCCAAATTGGATATTTCCACAAAGGAAAGCTACGCCACGCCGTATATATTTAAAATTTCATCTTGTGATTGCTGCTTACGCTATTGTGTAACGCAGACATATCCTGTATGAAAGAAAGAAAACTTTAACAACAAAAAATCTCATTTTTCACACACAGAATTCAAAGCATCCTCCAGCAATATTCTTCTTACCTGAATGTAATAACACTTCAAACTTGTAAAACTCAAAAGCATAACTTTCTCCGGAGAGTGAGCGCGCATTCATATCAAGCTTTTTTCCATCTAAATCGTTAGTTGATATTCAACTAAGCGTACAACATTTTACAGCAAGTGATTTCACAAAAAGGTAAAGGAAGCCCATTAAAATGTCTAACAAGTTTGATGTTTACCGTCTGGGTTTCTCCAAAATTACATTTGCTCAAAAAAGCATTCATGTATTTAATAATACGGTTTTGTAAAGTATACACCTTGTTTCATGCACAGCTTCAAAACTGCAGGTACTTGAAAAAACGCAAATTGTGTATCATTCAGATTTTTGCGTGATATGTACAAATTTTTGTCATGCAAAGATTACATCTTCTGCACAACCTTTTATACTTGAAATTTTCTAATACATAAATGTATTTGTTTGCTATCAAGAAAATGGAAAAGTTTACTTCCTCATGACTTGCTAAAGTTTCTCTTTAGCAGAGAATACATATAGAATTACCACAAAAGTTTCCGCTTTGACTTGCTAACTTCCTGATCCAACATTTTGAATATAAAAGGTCACGTCACTTGTAAGTGGCATGACAAGTTTCGTAAAATGTATATCCAACTAAAAAGTTTTTTCCTTTCTATCAGCCATAAAATGTATACGTATTAGTGGGCTTGTTTTCCCTTTTTTGTTTGCAAGTGTCTGCTACAAGAGGTGACATTCAATATTTATGAAATGTGTTCAAGTTTCCTTCACCTGCGGTAACTCTGTGAAATACAAGGATTTCCACGAATTCTATTCCCCTTTAATTAAATATAGATGCGGTGTATTGAGAATTTAGGGAATGTTATACAAAACAGGTTACTCCTGTTACGCAAAACACATGGATGAGAATGTAGGTCTACCTATCCATTTTCATTTTATGCCAGAAAAAGTTACATGACTCAGGAAAGACTTTGCCCTTTCATGCTCGACATGTTCCTAATGTAGGTAAGTATCAAATAAGGAAAAGTGGTATAGTTCACTAGTTCATGTGAAAAATGAGTAAAAAGGAAAAGGGCCAATTTAGCAATTTAGAGTCGAGATACAATTTTCCAGACTATGAATTACCGACGACCTTGATTATACACGCATTGACTTACGGCTGAAGAACTGATATCGCTCATAGACATTTTAGCACATCATAATAATCACACATATTAACATGTAGCTAAACACAAATTATTATTCACACATACATAAACACATTTTACAAGACATCATAAAAAAATAAGTAGTACAGTCACCATTCACAGTCTCTTCGTACACTCCGATTCGAGCAACACAACATCTGCACCTGTTCACACACAAAGAACATACATGCAAACTGACAACGTGAATGGTCAACTTACTGTTTTTCTTATAAAGAAGAATCTCAAATTGATCCTGATAATGGTTTTCGAGGATTTCGTCGATTCGTTTTATCGTTTCCTTATCCGTAAGTTCACCTACCATGAAGGCACACCGGCATGATTTTTGCATCACCTGGAAAAAAACAAGCCAAAAGTACTTACTCCCCTTGTCACTTCCATTTCACACATGACAAAAACAAATGCCATTGGGAATAACACTGCCCGGAAAAAAATACATCAAACGAATTGAAAACACAAAAAAAATATTTCCTTTCATACCTCGGCTCTGGTGAATCCTGATATTTTGCAGAAGGACTCATTGCAATACACAATGGGATAGTCCACTATTTGAGCATTGGCCAGAAGGAAACTGCTGTCTGCTGTAATATCAAATAACAAAATTGCAAATTACACGTCTGTCAATTGTCAATTCAATTTTGTATCTAGTACTTTACGATTAGCTAATTCGTATTAAATATTTGAAAGCAATTCTAGCAGTGAAGCATAGCATATCAAAAGCAATTTATTCGATGATCCTTCAAATCTTCAAAGAGCACGCTAATATTATAGTATTTGCGATAAAAGAGCAATTCTCGGATGCAATATGCAATTACGAAAGAATATTAAGTTCTCATAGAAAATGTACATTATTCATATGAATGAGATACTAAGCAATCACTATTATTCCGCTTTAATACGCCGCACTCATGTGGAAGTCATATATATAATGTAGTTGCACAATGTTTCCTACTAAATAGAACGCCTGAGACGTTAAACCATCCGAATTCCAGGCATGAGATGAAAAGTAATCAAATTTACTCTCACATTCAGTTATATTCTCCTTCCCCTTTTCCACTGAATGTGTCTGTATTAACGTGTTTGTGTTGTGGTTCTCCGAAAAGTGAGAGACGATCCAGGTGGTACAACTAAACCTTAACGCTTCCAAAAGATATGTTTTTAGGATACAGTATATATTTGAGCTTATATTTTTATACGTAACTTTGAGAAGTACCGATGGATACCGTGAGTTGGCATAAATTAGATTTATTCTCACTTTACGTGTCCCATCAAGTGCTCGAGAAATACTTAAAATACGTCTCATTTCAATTCCTCCAGGCTGATTGCGACTAGCCTGAAATAGCAAGTAGCATTTGGTAAATTAAAGCTTTTATTTTCCAAGTCAAGTACTATCTAGGACATGTTTTTCCCGTTTGTTTCTCCACACAGGCAGTTCCACAAGATTTTTTTTCCATTGAATAGCATACACTAGCAATTAACGTCAAAATTCGAGAATCTCAAGTGAGATTTGGGGGAAGGGTGTAGAACTAAATCGGATTTATTTACTCCACTCTCAACCCCACTCCCACTCAGACAATATAACCTCAAAATTTAGGAACACAAGGTGATTTGCAATCTGTGAAAGTAAAATATACGAAGTGGTAGGTTCTTTTTCCCGAATTGTATATGTAGACAGCAAAGTATGATAATGAGTAGAAGAGGATTAAATAGCGATTCCCATTATCTCAAAAGATTACAAACAAACACTTGAAATACAATTCTAATTTATATTGTCGTATTTCCCCCTATTCGCAGTGAGTTTATACGCAAATAAAAACCTCTTTCCCTTCCTTTACTTTACATACAGTAAATTAGCCTCTCTCAGAGGAGATGAAAGGGTCTCAAGCTAAAAATAGCAAGGTTCAAAAGCAATCTGATCATTTTGTTACACTTGAGCTGTACTAATAGAACATTTATTTTAGGACACGACACGACTCAGTCAGACTTACAATCAGCTCTTTTCGCTTCCCCTCTTCCTTCCTTTCTTTGGAACAAATAATGGGTGAAATTGCCTTCAAAGGTATATCCTTAACTGTAGTAACTATATTCTTACTTTTAAAAGAACTTTCCAACCAACGGAGAGAAAAATGCAAGCATAAGCAAACCCCCATCCAAAAAGGGCTATATTATCGAACAGTCTGCAATTTTTTTTTCAGGGAGGTATTTTTTATACTGCTACCTCATGTGTTGTACCTCAACAAAAAAAGGAGGGGGATCAAGTCAACTAGCCAAGATTGAGCTGATCTGACAGCTGGCTCTTATTTTTAGAGTAATAGACAATCTCAGTCAGTGGTATCATAAAGTCTTGACCCAGATTTAGCACTAGAGCGAACACAAGATAAGGAGGTCTCCTTCAGCCTCCAACTATGAATAAACGGATCACACTCGGATGCATTTATCTACATTGAGTGAGTGACTGTAAGTTCCTTTAACTTGGAGTGAAAAAAACGTAGCGACAAAGAATAAGATGTTACACCCAAATCCTATTCAAAGATCCATCTCATGAATATATTTATAGTATGTACATATTGCATATTCACACACTAGAAACATATCAGAGTCCGTTGCAAGGTTTTCCAGGAGGAGTAAGCAGTGTCACTGGAGAAATGCAATTTAATACCTACTTTCTTCAACGAAATGCAGACAGGCAAGTGGTCGCGGTTGGGGAGAAAATCAAGAGCATTCTCTGTTTGTTACGGTGTCGAGCTTCAATCCTTTCACACTCTAACGGTGTCTCCTTTAAAGAATAAAGAAACCCTATGGTTTTTTTGTACGGCTAACCAAGCAACGACCTTGAATAACTTCAATGTATTAGGGCTCATGGAGGGTTACATGGTACAATGAAGCGCCAAACCGAGAAATATCCATGAATAAAAATAGAAAAGTATTCTCTCCTTTTACACAAGAGGAAAAGGGTAAAACGCAAAGGAGACAAGTTTTTCTCCCAAGAAGCTTTTCTTGGCTGGAAGGAAAACAATGCAACTTTGGTGAGAGGATATGTTCATAAGTATTGTATACTTTTCGGAGGCTTTCACCAGCTCACTATTTTTCTGTCAGTTAGTTACTTTTTGGGAATGAAAAGATACAGAGGATGTAAGTGTAAGCAAGTTTTTCTTGCTCCTTCAATGCTGTTTCCGAAAAGTACATCTTGGTAATCGCAATTTTCGCCAAGTGTAAGAAAAGGCGAAAGAAAGAAAAAAGCATTTTCAGGATTTGGCAGTGTTACAAGCTGTAGTAAAGAAGTATAAGATAATGATCTTGAGCATTCCTTTGACATTTTCATGGAGTCGATGTACCAATGTCTGAAAGGGAAAACATTGCGTTGCATTACTCTCACTGTCATCAACTCTTTTTCAAGACGGTGGTGGTCCTCTCCCATGTGTAAAAACATACATGTTTTGAAGAGGGTACAAGTGAGTGTCCTTACGATCCTCATAATGAACGCCAAATTACCAGCTTAAAAAACTTGAAGAATGCATCTAAAAAGCATTGTCATCTCATTAAACGATGCCATAGAGGGAAATGTCTTTTAGTTGCTTCCAAATAAAATAGAAAACTTGTTTCTTCTCCACCCCAGTGGGAATAGGAAATTATTTTCCTAGATTAACTGAAAATGACAGGGGTGCATTTTTTGTGTAAAGTTTAGCTGATTTTCTCATTTTCTCTCTTCCCCAGAAAACATATAAAAGTTTTTCCCCTCATTTCTAAAAAAATCTTGTTGGAAGTGACACGTCACCTAATGCACTTTAAGTTCATGGTTTATTTACAAATACACATTCTGTTATCCCTAATGTTTATATTGGAATTGATATATTAGGCTACCTCCAGTATGCAATCTTTTTTCCCTGAACAATTCTTCTTCACATGGAAAATTGCGCTTGAATCGGCGACACGCCGTGTGCCACAGCCAGCATTACAGTTCTAAAATGAGAAAACGAAGATAGAAAGCAATTTAGCATCCTTTCCCTCTTGGTTTTTTTTCTTGAAAGAAATACATTTGGCAAATGTCCTCAACCACTTTCACTCTTTCCTGGATAATGTTGGAATGTCCTTCTCTCCCTTTTTCTCGAATACTTTCGTCTCCAGTTTCACTCCCAGTAGTTATCCATACTACCCATACCATTAGAAGATTATATATAAAGACTGACAAGACTCAAGTGCCATTACGGTCCTAGTAGCGAGTTAGGAGAAACAGAAAAGAATAGCCTATTTTTTCTTCTTTACAGAGCACACTAACGGAATAAGCTTGCACACTCACACACGACACGAGGAGATATATAATACAAAGGACGAAGAGCGGAGAGAAGCAGTCAAACTCATCTTGATCTATTTCTTTTTCTCTATTTCATCCTACTTTTTACGGCTACGTTCTTGAGACATGCTTTTCCTAGACAAGTTATACGAGTCTTGCCGTGGCTTTAGGTACATTTGGAAAATTTATGTAAAGATAAAAGTAGAGCAGGCATGTACGCTTTAGAAGACTTTATGGTAGAGTGGAACATTGTCTGCTTACGTTTGCTACTTTTTCTCAATCGAAAAGAAAACTAAGTTTTTACCCGCTCTGCTACTTCCGTACCGGCACATTTTATCCATTATCCAAGTCATCCATTCATTCTCACTTGGAAAAAGAAGAGAAAAAAACACATCTTTCCCTCTACATTCCTTCAGGTAATCCTGCTGTATATATTTTATATGAAAGTGAAGAAGTGATAAAAGTTATCGTACACAAAAAATTGGACTTGCACTATTACCCTATTGTTTCTAATAATAATACGACAACGACTATATTCATACAGCACGTCGTCGGACGAGACACCTCGTAAGTAAGTAATGGGCAGTAATGTCGTCGAAATGTAGGAGGGCAAAACACCGGAAATGAACAAAACCCGGCTAGACAAGGAAAAGGAAACGTGTGAGATGCACATTCGTGTAATTTTGCTTACTGTAGAGATGCGTAGCGTCAAGTGTACATCCTTAATGCACTCAAAAGTGTACCATTCTCCTAGTGAAAATGGTCATAGAAGAATTTAAATGGTTAACATTAGCCATCCATCTTGATAAAAAGAGACCCTTTAGTTTTTTCCTTCAAGTTGGCAATAAATGGCATTACAAATGTTTGCATCAATGCATGAAATTCCTAGCGTTTAACTATTCCTTTCGGCGAAAACCGAGAAACCACAGCGAAAATGTGTATATTTCCTTTCTATCCTTGTTTCCCTTGCTCACTTTGAAAATTTATAAGTTTCCCTTTCAAATACTTCCCTTCGATATGTCTCCTTATCACTCTCCATTTTCCTTCTCTTCGACAGTCCCACCTCAACTTCTTCACTGGCTGTGAAAAGGATGTTACATCTATCAAGAGGAGAGATGTTTTCAACCCCAATAGCAAATTCCACATTGGCCACTACAACCATTTGCTCTTACATCTCATCATGTGGTACACACTCTAGTGAATCCATGTGATCTTAACATTTCTATAAAGTCGCCAAATACTACAACTTCCAAGGTACTTGTCTCAATGTGATGTGTGCTTTCTGTTGCGCAACCATATGCATCCTCTTGTATTCGGCTCGTCGCAGTTCTCTTGGAATTTCTCAATCCGTCTTTCGAAATATGTGTAGAAATTATTTTATAGGATATGGAATGGATTCAAACTGGAATGAAGGGATATCTTACAACCTCTTATTATTATGAAAGGTAGACAGATTCATTTATTTTAAGTTTTTTCTTCTTCTTATGCATCGAAAACTTTTTTCCCTCCTGCATACATTACACTTCTGTAGACATTACATAACATCAGATGAGAGCACATTGCGGTTTTCTCTTTTTTGACTAACCTTTCGAGAGAGAGAAAAGAAAGTGGGATAAAGTACGAGCCAACCTTTTCTCCCTCTTTTGTGCAGCTCTCCCTTTCTCTTTTCAAGACAGACTGATGCATGATTCTCGCTTCATCCCTTGTTGGAATCTTGCGTAGACATTACTTTTAATGGAAATATACTGCGAGGAAAAATGTAATGGGATGGAGGTGCCTTACACATTCGAGGACGAGTTCGACTCAACGTTAAAAAACCAACGTATTTGCTCTCTTTTCTTTTCAAACGTTCAACCAGACAAGAAAACATATTCTCTTCTAAGATGATGTAGCCTTTTTACTCGAACACACGTTCCTAGGTGCCACAACACCACCGCCATTTCAAACACAACCAACATAACAGCACAGACAGATGAGAGGGAAGTAGAAATACTAGGAAAAGCGAACAGGGACTTGACTCTTGTTCGAGAGGAAAAAAAGAAAGATGGAGAGCACACACACAACAATAAATATGCTACGTACGTGTACCTTGTATAGATATATGGGAGAAAAGAGCTCAAAGAGAGAAAAGTTTTTTTTCTTTTTTCGTCAGTGTAAAAGAACTTAAGGAAAACCTGCTGCTTCTTTGTGCTCACCTAGTATAGAGGATTTTTTCTATCTTGTTTTATGTACATACGACTTTTGCTGTCTGAATTCGATCTCTATGGAACAAATTACCCTAGAGGCTTTCGATGACTTCAGCTCTTTTCCGCTTTCCATCTTGTTTTATTTCTTTTTGGTATGTGTGCCTTTCCCCGGTATACCTTATCCTTTTCCCTGAGATGGATGTGAATGCGTAGGAATGTAGAAGGAAACGTGGACTTTCACAGTGGGATCAGTTGGGCGGGTGTGCGATGGATGTATTATGTGGCCATGTGATGTGCCTAGCGAAACAAAAAAATCCTTTTCCACCTCCTCTATCTAAATAAGCTAAGAAGGTCTATACAAGGATGTGAATTTTCTCCTGGTTTGATCATGATCACCGGAGCGCTAATGCTTGGGAAAAAGCGAAAGGCGAGAGATACTGCATCAACACAAATCTTTCCCATCTCGGAATTTTTTTCAGAGGGAAAGGGCTCTTTCTTTGGAGGTACTTGATACACTGTTATAGATCTACGGAAAATATCTAGACTGCTATGTTATAAGGTACTCTTTGGTTTCCGCCTTGTCTTTTTTATTTTTATAGTGGGACAGACACTCAAGTCCCAATAGTGTAAGATTGTTGGGCACATTACTAAAATTCGCTGTTGCATTCGGATTTTTTTCGCTGAAAACAGAAACATTTTTGTTTCTAAAGTTGTGTACTTCTTATTTTGTAGATAGGGGTAATGTGAGTGGGTGCTTTGATAATGCGCTTTATTGCATTTATAGCTTTTCGTATTAAATTCTATTGCATGGCATAAGATATTGTGGGAGAAAAAAAGGAAAATATTCTCCCATTAAACAGATGGAAATCGAGTATTCTTTTGATTCGCTAATATTTCCATTGATTTTTTCACGTCCCACTGCACTCAAGCAACGTTTTTGGCAGTAACTGGAAACGGCTGGTGATGTTACATAGGTGGGGGTAGTACAGTCCAGAAAATTGTGGAGAGATAGAGGAAAAACACATTTATTAGTATAAATGTAACTACTAAAAGAGGCTTCACCCTTTCTTTGTAATATTACATTTCTCCATTTATATAAGAATATTTAGGTAGTTTGTTCTGTCTGTTTAGTTTTTTTTCTGAGAAGAAGAAAGTTTTCTCTTGACTGCATTTTTTTATCAAGAAGTTCACTAACCTGGTTTCTACTTTGTATATTCACTCCTATTATTTTATTATTAGTAAAAGCTTTGTGCATGAGCACTATTGCCAGGAAGGAAGAGATGGAAAAAGTTTGTGAAAATCGATTTTATATCAGAATGCAAGAATCGTATTGTATTCTAATTGTTCTGAATAAAAAGAACAACAAACAAGGGCTTTGCTTAAATGAGTTTTTTCCCCGATTGTAAATCTTGAAGCAAACAATAAGAAGTAAAACTAAGCAAAGTTTTGGAAGCGACAAAACTCGTTCAAATGCTTTTAATTTACGTTGCAATACTCTCACGATTTTTGCCATCAGGTCAAGGTCAAGCGACAATCTGAGAAAACCATGTGAGATGGTTTCAAACAAACTAAAATGCATCTTGTGACCTATATTTAATTTCAAAACTTTAATGAGATAAAGAAAAACTTGAAACAAGTTAATTCAACACATTGACAAGTTTCTTGCTTAATCACAGAAGCTTTAATCTTCTCATCTAAAGAGCAAAATTCAAATTGTGAAGGAATTAAAAAACAATTAAATAGTTTCAACTATCAACAAAGAGAACCGCTATACACCCCATTTCAAGCTTGCACCCATTGCAAACACAGGTGGATAATTCTCACGACCTATTTACCCAGTTTTTTTCACCTGCCTTCTTTCCAAATTGCACTTTGACAACAAGAACCACACCTCAATGAAAATCCCTTAGAAAAACGTGTAACAAGGTAGCTACAGAACAAAAAAGTTCTAAAGCCTTCTCCTCTCACGAAGGTGTTAGCACTCCACAAGAGAGCTAATACTTCCCATACCTATTTACATTTGCAGAGACACGCACCCATATTCATTATGCATGCATAAACTACGCGACATAAAAAGGACAACACTCCTCAACACTCGCTGTGCCTATCAATTTGATGTATCATTTTATCAGGATTAGTTTTCGCTCCTTTCTCTCCTAGTTTTCTTGTTTATTCTATACGTGAGCTCACTAATGGCTAGAATCAGTTTTAACGGGTATAGCTTCCCGGTAAAATATTTGTATTTTCCACTATTAACCACTTATTTACCACAGTGTATTTATGTATGTATGTGTAATGTAGCTTGAAAGCTAAATGTGTAATGTACACGCTGGACTATGCAATTTACAAGAGATTAATCCTCTTCTTTTTCATGTTTCTAATTAAATAGTCGAAAATCAGAGGATTGTTGTCGCGTTCTTAGAAAAAGATAATGAAAGCGTACAATATGATGAGGCAATCATACACCCTTGATGAAAGTATTACGCAGAGAATGATTACAAAGACAAAGCTCAGAAAGAGAAAATACATAAATACCTTTATATGGATATTGTAAGCCGTAATATTGTGTTTCCCAGGATGGGGGAATTTCTTCTCCAAACATATTTATTATATTGTATTGTGGAAACGGAGTAATAATATGAAACATAATCCTTTTAGTTTGGGATTTTCGTTCCAGCCCTGATTACTTTACTTGTGTTGTCTTCCATATTATATCGCTCATTCTATTGCACTCTGCGAAATGGACAAGGGGTATAAGGCTGACAATGATTTGCAAAATAACAAGGAGAGTTTTCATATGAAACCCAATCTAGAGAGAGAGACCACAACGAAACCCTTGTGACTGGAGTCAGGAAATGTACTTTTGCTCTTTGTTTCTACAACGAAAGCCAATGTAATAATAGGCGGAAAGTTCTCAAATTCATATGTTTAACAGTGAATTAGGTAGAAGGCTATTTAAAGGATTTACTGGGCATTTTCTACATTTTCCTCTGGTGAAATACCAACCAGCATAGATTCAACAGAAGTTGGAAAGATTTTTCCTATCTGTGTTTGGTTTCGTGGGAACAGAGACAGTTTCATGTTGCCTTTTTGCACCCTGGGAAGGAGAGCCTGAGAGGAGCATGCACAAGTGGCATTAATTCCAGCCGTCATTTTAGCTGAGTGACGGGTATTATTTTCCCTTAAAGTTTCCGTTACAGATAAGAACAATACGATTTAATTTTCCTTCCTATGGCCTTTTTGCCATTGTTGTAGAGCGGTGGTGGGGACAGAATACCAGAAGGAAGTTTATACCCTTACAGTTTTTCCCTCCTTATTGGAAACTTTTGCTAACAACTCATGTCATGTCTATGTTAAAAGGACATTTATTAAACAATGTAGTTTTAGCTTGACCAAGGCAATCCCAAGATAAACATGAAAGTAAATGAAAAAGCATAAAGATGAATAAAATGTGTATGTTTAAGTTTTCCTGGTATTTAATGTCTAACTAAATTAACATCTACTCATATTTATATCCTTTAGTCATTTCATACATTTCATTTATCACAAAACTGAGATAATTCAATTTGAAAACAAAAATTGGTATTAGTCACAGTTGTGAACAAAAGCAGACAAAAATAACCTCGCGTAGGTGTTTCAGTTGCATCCACTTTGTGTTTATTCTACATTTCAGAAACCCATTCCAAAACGAAAGAAAACTAGTAGCTGCTCTGGATCGTATATTGATGCAGCCTACACACAATACACTGTTGTTATTTTTCCTGTAGCTCAAAATTGAAAGATGACATAAATGTGACTTCAAACAAATGAATAATGTAAGCTCGGGAGTGTGAGTGGGCGAGGAAACAAAAACCTTTTGTATCAAAATACGACACTGCTAGCTGAAAAGTCATCCTTTATGTAGTATTCAACCATCAATGCAAAGCATAATTCATCAAGCATTAACTTCCTCTTGGTTGTTTTTGTGAGCGTATAACTATGAAATTAGATAAAGGCCCGAAAACAAAATAAATCCTATTCATCTCTTTTAACAGACCCATTCTTTTTCCTCGAATAAAAAACCAGCGAAAGGAAAGCACACTCAGCTTTTATCCGCCTTACTGCCGACGCCACTTTTCCCGGAAAAAAACAAATCCACGGTTCTATGCGTTTCTAAAACATTTATAGGGTTTGTCGCCTCTCCAAAATGTAACGCAATCCGTCTGTTTACGTAAACAGCGTGAGTGGTATCGGAAGAAGAGGGAAAACTTGTTAGCTTAAGATTCAATGAAAGCGATGCTCAAGAAAAGAAGGAAAGACGCATGGGAAGCGCCAACCTCAATAAATTATTTCGTTTCCTGTCTCTACGAGAATTAAGTGGTTGTGGGATTGCTAGCAAAAGGGAGGGAACGAAGGGAAATGGCATAAAGGCTTAATTTCACTCAGGTATACATGCTTTCACGCAAGTGAATAGGCATCAAAAATATTATACATGTTCCGACTCCATTTTCGCTTTGATTTTACCAACCTCGAAAATTCATCCGGAAATCAGAGGATTCCACACGATGTGAGTATGAATATACACAAGGATAAGATGAAATTTTCAGAGTGGCTATCCCCTCTAGTCTCACAACAGTCGCTCACTCTCTGACTTGAGGTAACAATCATATGTTACAAAAGGGAGCATGCTATAGTCCCATCACCAGTAAAAGGAGTGAATGGAGAAGAGAGAGAGAGAAAGTATTTGATTAATCCTTGGTAAATGCGAAAGATTAATGTGGACTGTGCGGCCGCCTTTTCCATTCCATTGGTAGAGTACATATAATACCCTTTTTCCAGAGTCCTCCTCCGAGACTCTTTTACCATTCCAATTAAACTCGGCGTCTATGTCTATTTTCAATGAAATAGGATTATCAACTAACGAAAGCTCAGAGGTCATTAGTTCTTATTTAACGTAATGGGATCTACACTACTTATCTTAAGCTGTATTAAATTTTTAGAAAGGAGAAAGCATGGGAGACGAGCTACGACTACGAGGATTTTTTAGGCAGATACAAAGAGCGGAAGAAGTTGTTTGATGAACTCGAGGCATTTTTCATGAGTCATCATTAATCCTTCAAAGTTTCTTTATTGCATTGTCTATTGTCTGGCCGAGATTCTATAACGTCTTCAGTGCGGTACGATAATTCCACAAGTGTTGTAAGTCTATTAGATGTGCTCTTTCAAATGAAATGTGTAGGATTTTTGAAGTAGCTTGTAGCTTACAGTAAAATTGAAAATTTATATGGAATATGCAACATGAAAAGTGAGTTCCAATTTACGCGAAAGAAAGCTTCAGCTTCTCGTCGACAAATCAATAAAGCAATTTTTGCTACCTGCCCACTCTCTCCTCTTGCTCGTGTATTAGGGCCCTAATTTCTATTCATATTCTACCCACCATACATTCCACTTTGCTGGTGGGATCCATGGAAAAAAGGAAAATTGACGTTTTTCGTCCCATTGCTACATCCTAACGTGATATTTCACGGTGTTGCTGGTAGAAAGTTGGTTGGGTGGTCGTTACACCATGACGTTCGGAGTGGTCGATAAAGTTTTATGAATGTTTGTAAGAGTGCATCCAAATTGCAACACTATTTACCTTTCCCTTCCTCGCCGTATCGTTTACCTCTGTGAGTTCGTTCCCTTGAATTATTTTTTCGTGAAACCTGAGGAAACCGGAATATCGACAATGATTTGAGGTTTGCATGCATTATACATTATATTTCTTGGGTAAAGTTTCTCCCTCATAAGTCTCATCTCACCTGTCCTACCTGAAATTTTGCTAGTCTTGTCAATACATTATGCCATTTTTGTACCCTACAACGAGCTCTAGCCTTCCGACTTTTTTCCATATAACACGAAGAAGACATTAAAGTGTGACTACAGCTCATGAATATACATATGCTAGAAAAACACCCTGAGACCATCAACTTCCCTGACATGTACACTTATGCATAGGCTAATATACATGGAAAATATATTACTTTTCCTTTTTATAGGATATTTTTGCTCGTGTAACATTTGTGCACTTTTTACGAACTTGGCCGACCAGATGTATAGCATAATTTGATTGCGAAAACGCTCATAACAACCTATCGGTATGGAGAAAAACATAAAACATAAACATTTACAAGATAAATAGAACCACCTGAATGCCATCCTAAAATGTAATATACACATGACTCCTCTCTTATCGTGTACTCTTGCTTTTCTAAGGGTCTTTATACATTCTATTTACGCCCAGTTTCTACGAAAGCTCCAATTTCCCAGCGAAATACTCCCATCTATTTTGTTGTGAGAATTTTTCCAAAATAAAAGTGCATCATAAACAGATCTAGACAGAGTCATATGAAAACATGATTTCCTGACTGGATGATTTTTCCTTCTAAATTTAAGGAGTGGGCACTCGAGTAAAAATTAAAATTTTATACAACCCAATAAAAAAGTGCGAGAAAGCTAATAAGTAGGACATTGCATGGACTTGGATGGTTGATGAGGGTAAACTTTTCAGCAAAAAATCACGTTATTCCTTCGTACTTTAACAAGAGAGAGAAGTAGCTCTCAAAAAAAGAAACATAGCCTCAGTATGTACTTTGAGAAGGGTTCTTCTGGCATATAAAAGATGCATAAAAGTAAGACAAGTTTGTTTTGAGTGCTCTCCCAGCAATTCCTTTAATTAATTGAATTTCCGACAAAAATCAATATTGTATGATTTCATGTATTCAGACATTTCTACTAGGTTGATATCAAGCTTTTCTTATTCTAGTTTGCGGTAGGTATACATTCTTCAGTGTGGTGCAAGATGTTCCTCAAAATAGCAATTTTCCACTTCCGATAAAAAAAAGTGAATATGAAAAGAAAGTATAGCGGGAGGGGTTGGTTGGAAGCTGATATATGATTATATGCCAGAGAGAAGGGAAAACTTATGAGAGAGCAAGGGATAAAATAGGGCACTTGAAAACTTAAAATATTCATTGATGCAGATACATTGGAGAAATGAAAGGATCCATTCTGTTTATTTCCAAGTGAGGTTGTTAACTAACAAACATGGAATCATGGAATTTCCATATATACGTATATTTACTTATATCTATACTTACTTGATACCATTACGTATATGTGCCTTTATCATGGGAAAAAAGCCAGTGATATATAAGCTATAAGCTCAAGGAAAAGCGGATAGTATTGTATATATGCACACTTTTCAATCTACTTTAGATTCCACCAGCTTTCACCCTCTCACACACGGCCACATTAGAAAATACTAATGTCTGAAAAGGAACCGGAAATTCATTGGAAGCAAACTTGAGGAAATGAGCTGAGCGGCAGTAGGAGAAGCAGGATGGTTGTTATTGTACAATTCCCTGTATATACGTAGCTCAAACATATATTCCCTTCACCTCATATGCTCACCGAGAGCACTGACGCAACTACAATAATAAAAAGTTAAGGGAACACTACTACAAGAAATATATTTATGTGCATGAGAAAAGGTCCTAGTGCAAAAAGTACTCTGCTGTCAGACCCATGCAACCCTACATGGTTGGGAAACTTCAATGAAACTCAACGAGAGGATCATGGAACTCATGAGAGCAGTAGCAGTCGACTCTTGTTGTCTCTGGTGAGTTCTAAATTTCACTCGGAATAATGAAAGGGAAACGTAGCCAGCTAACATTTTCCCTACATTAGACACACGCCTTGCCTTTCTTTCCCAGAGACAGGGTAGAGAGAAAAAGGAAAGAGTAGAGGAAGCAAGAAAAAGAACTCCTTGCATTAAAGTGAAGTGAGAGGAGAGAAGAAGAAAAAGTGAGCAAAGGATAAAGAGAAACGCTGCTTTCCCTTTTACACAAACATATCCACTCTTGATAGCCATTTCACTTTGCACTTCTTCTTGCCCAACATCCCTTGGCCACTCTTGATGCGATGGGCAAGTTGGACGGAAATGTCTGCGTGTGTGAAAAGATCAACTTGTGAATATGGTTCCCACGGCTGAAATATTCACGCCTTTCGCCTCTCCTTCGTTTACTCTGGAGAAGGGAATGGAAAAAGTGTCTTTGGCACGTACATGCACATGTTGTACAACTTGCCCCGTTTCATCATCATCGTCATCTTCCATATCTTCTTCCCTTCAGTAAAGGAATATGCAGAGAGAGAATGTAATATTAGAACAACAGCGGGAATATCTATCCGCTGTGCATGCAAAGGTGCAATAAATTCCCAAAGTCTACAAAACTTCCGGGGATTTTCTTTTGGAGGGAGAGTTTTTGAGGTCGTGCCCTGTCCTAGTAAATTAATTAAATGCAAATGAAATTTTCCCTGGTAATTAAGCGTAGAAGAGAAAAGCAGAGCAAGAGAGCCAACACCACACACATACCACCAATGCCAGTGCAACGTAACCAGATGAAGAGGAAGTTTAAAAGGACGCAAACACTCTTGCATTCGAGCTTGTTGAAGGCTGATAAAACACACTTGTTCAAATCGGATTCTACTACAGACTGTGTACATATATTTACTTATTTAAAGTCCACACACAAGAGCTCTTCTTCCTCAACAACTCGACCACTTTAGGTTTATCATAAATCCAGAGAAAAAAGTGTGTGTAGCTCGGCACTCACTCATTTTCCCCCCTTCATATGAGCTCTCACTTGAAAAAAGGAAGATAAAACGGTTTTCCACCGTGGCTTACAAAGTTCATCATTCCATCTCAAGTGAAGGCTTGGGTAATGTAATGTAATATATTTTCATCAAGGGGTGTATCCTTCATAAAGTACTTTTTCTCTCAAAAGATAAAGGATATTCTATGAAATCTCGGAAAATGTCATTACCCTGTGAATACATTTTTTTAAAAAGATATAATATTGTACTAGTCCACGGAATTAGTTTTAACTTGATGATATTTGCTTCTCCACAATCTCATCGGATATTTTCGCACAACTCTCTGTTATGCAAGTTATTTGCCAGACATCCTTTTAATTTCGTAAATATCAAAAGGTTTCCAATTTGTGGAGCACTTCCTTTATAAAAAAACTCATATCACTTGGAAACTCCTTTACTCAAAAAAAAGTACAGAAGAGTTTTTTTCTTTTGTAGGGAAGGGAGCATTCATGTACATCTACCACATCAGACGTAAGCAAAACGAAAGCTTTGGAATGTACTTGGAAGAAGGTTTTTTCCAAGGGAATACTTATAGGACAACCACGGAATGTACAACATCTCTCTATTTCTGGAAAACTCGTTTGAAAAAACGGAATAGCTTAACAATACGCTTGTGAAGAAATAAGAAATGGTGGTATTCAAGAAAGAATGTATTTTCCGAGGCGGGACTAGACTAACAAAATGGAAATTCATGCATGCATATAATAACGCTATAAGAATTGTGTTGAGAATTTTCGGGGGATATGAGACGTCATCCTTTTATGTATCTACACATATCCAAGTTTTGTTGACTTGTCTGGTCGACTCTCTCTCTCTCGTATTCAAAAAAAATTCCAAACTTGTTCCCCCCTAAAGAGAGAAAAGAAATAAAAAAGTTGGATGAGGGGATGGTGATAGTGAGGATTGGAAGATAAGGAAGGGACGTTTTTTCTTTCCCTACTCCTTTTTTTCCTCTGGTCTAAAAACCATTTTAAAAAGGAATCCTCGGAACTCGGTCACGGTTGACGTGGAATGTTCTTGGGAATGTGAAAAGTATCGTGGAATTCCAAAAGAGCAGCTGCAACAGCACAAGCTAGAAGACTAGAGCGTCACATCACCACGTTTAGCCGACTTCTATATATTTCAGAGTTAGGAATTTCGCACAAGTGAAATCCTTTTTTAGGGCGGCTGAACATTACTTACATTTTGAGTTGTAATGCTGGCACCATACCACAATGCATTTTCCCCATAAAACTATATATATATTGAGGGTAGAGGGCTATCCATTGTACAGATTTCTGAGTGGCTATTACTCACTAATGTAATGAATTTAAAATGCGGGGCTTAAACAGAGACCAGGATGGAGGAAAGGATATATATGATTTTGAGTGGATACAGTGTGTGTGGTCTTCTCGGAAAGATAGCTTTTCCAGCTTTCGTACGAAAACAGATGAAACTAGAGGATCTTCTATGGAGCCAGGAAGGGAATGTTTTTAAAAATAATATACAACTTCCTTCCCCCGAATATTGTCAACCGTGAAAGCTTAAAATATGGGGAAAAATCCAAATCACCTCGTAATTCATTAGAGTAACCAAAAATTATAGCGATCTTTGAGCACGATTATAAATGAAAGTCACATACGTTATTTTATATGGTTGCGTATATTTTCCGAAAATGTTTTATTTGTGTGTTAAACTCTTTCTGTGAAGTTGAGCCTTGACTTTTACGATTTATTTGTTCTTTACGTAAAAAAACATTTACTTGTAGAGCTACCCAAGCTATTATATTGTTTTTATAAGTGGATTTTTTTGCATTCCTAGATTTAGTAAGACAAGACATTTGTTTGCGTCAGAGGTTTTGGACCTGATGTCCCAAGGGGGTAAGCGAAAGGTATTGGGTTGAAAATTTGTACCTGGTTGTATTTTGATATGGGGAAGACGACTGCGATAAAAAGTTTGCTACTTTCCAAACCCAAATGCCAAAAATGGCAAAACACGACAAAAATTTAAATTTTAAGATGTCGGAATTTGATGAAAATTTATATTTGGGGTATTCTGATGGGAGAAAGATGAATCCGATGAAAAATGTTGACGTTTTCTTATAATCTCGGGGATTTGGGTATGGAAAGTGGCCCATTTTTTATCGGGTTGATCTTTCTTACATCAAAATACCCCCAGGTACAAATTTTCAGCCCAATACCTTTCACCCTTGGGATCTCATGTCCAAAACCTTTGGTTTGCGTGTTTCATTAGTCGCGTTTTAGACTGGCAACATTTCCATTCTTAACTTATTGAATTCTGATCCATTTACCTCCAGGAAATTTTAAATTATGCTTTTATCATTTTTAATTTAATGATTCCAAATTAAATGAGTTTGAAACAAAGGTATTTAAGTTTTAGTGGTCATTGTTAGACTCTGCTCAACAGTTTTTGCTCAAAAATTCTATACTCTTATTCATATTTTTATAAAATATGTTGAACTTATAAAATACATAAAATCATACTTCCTTGAAAAAGGTTTTCCTGGCTGGAGAGCATTGTGTAAACAAAGATAACACACAAAATACATAATTGTGCGAGACAAACATTGTCAACCTTGGTTTTACTCGTAGGGTTTGGACTACGCATTTACACAGTGAAAATTCTCAACTTCTCCATCCACCATCACCAGTGTACACAATATAGGATCCTGAAGTAGATACATATCAAGGTATAAACCAGATACACATTGAACTTTCACGTCTCGGAGAGCATCACCAAGAAGCGCACTCACATTCCATTTCAGAAAGCAAACAAGGAAAGTCCATATCAAACAATCTACTTTTCTCTCTTCCTCTCAGCGTAGGACTCATCTAGAGAGAGAGAAAAACATTGAAACTGAGATCAGAGACTAGGAGGCAAGCAGCTGTCACAATGACAGCTGCCCTGTTCCGCAAACTGCAATTTGATATAATGGAACAAGATAAGAGAAAAAAGAGAAAGAAGGGAAAAGAGAGGTTGAATGAGTGGGTAAAGCTGAGCAAAGTGATAGACAGAGTAAGTTGACAGAAAAAGAACCTTTTTCCTTTCTTCTTGACGAAATATAAAATATACACAACTTCACTTTCACCAATATTCTGCCCTGGATGAAAGTAAGCGAAATTATAGAGACGGATCTATCTCAAATGGCTATACCGCATTTACTTCAAAATATCTAACGAAAATGTTGCTCAAAAACTCCTGTCGCTACCTACCTATATAATTATAGGTGGAACTTACCCTCTCAGAGAATTTGTTTAGGATTTACAAAAAGAAAGTACATGTGAGCGTTTTTGTGTACTGTAACTTTTAATCTTTGATCTTTTTTCAGCCTCTCACTCACAGCTTTCAAAGGAAAGGCTTAGCCATAGCCATAACTAAAGAATCTCGCTTGCATGCATATCTGCAGCATAACAAAAACATTTCGCTTCCCTATTCATGTTCATCCATATGCAAAGCTTATTTGCATAAGTGTATCCATGTTGTTTTTTTGTTATATGAGCATATTATGTACAACTCTGTATTATTTCTCAATTTAGCTTGCTCTTCTCTAACATGCACACTCATATTCAGCTACATAACTTTGTTTGAGCTCAAATTTTTCCTTTATGCATCTAAAACTTTTTTTGCATCAGGTAAGTTGACAAGAATGAGGGAGTCGGCGAATATAGTTTTGTTTGATTTTCCTCTTTTTGACGAAGCTTCAGCCCTAACTGAAGTATTTTCTTCCTCTCGTTGATGCAAACCAGGAAACTTGTTGTTGCAGGTGAATGTGCGTCATGCAATGCAAAATAAGTGTAACTTTCAAAAGTTTACATTTTCTCTCTTGTTAAGAAAATAAGGTATAGAGTAGAAAAAGTGTGTTGTTTATGCCCAGAGGGAAATATTATAAAAATACATTTTCTCATTATACGTTAGAGAGAAAAGCGTTTTTCTTTAAACAAAAAAACTCTATTTTCCTATTAATCTGTCAGATGCAAGGGAAACTTAATAAAGGAAGAGGAGAAGGGAGACAGGAAACATAAACAATTCGAAGAAAAAAACTGTTTAAGAAAGCTTTCTCTCTTGCAATTAGATTTTATTTCTGAGTACACTTTCCCCGAAACAAAGAGGATGCTGTGTGAGTATGTTCTTTATTTCTCAAAAGACAAAAACAAATTACAATTCAAGTGTATCTTTTTCATTGTTTCTTCTCTATTCTCAAAACACTTCCCCGAGGAGTATAATTCCTGTAATACGTCAACTCACTAAAAAAAGTCAATAATTAATTAGTGGGCAATATGTTAGTGCGTCAACAATAAAAAATTCTTCTTTTAATTCGTTCAAAAACAGAGTTTAATTTTTACTGAGGGAACTGTGATCTCTGCTCTTGTCACATGACAAAGAAGCATAATTCTGTTTTCAACTTATGGATTGAAATGTATCCTTGATTTTACTAATTACGCATCCACAAAGCAGAATCTTTTCTGCATTTTTCCTTTTCCATAATTCACAAGCACAGAGCACATTGTAACTTTACTTTTGTAAATCACCTGCCATTTTTTGTCTACGGAAAATCCCCACTTGAGAATGTCTGTGTAGAGGGAGTGGAAAGTATTTTTTCACATAAAACCTCAAGATAATATCCTTATTGTCATAAAAGCTGGAAAGTTTAACTGGTTTGTTGCACCAAGCTATTGCGAAGTCATACATGTGCGAATCTTGCGCAACGGTTATTGCATTATGCCTGTTATGTATAAAGCAGTAGCGTACAAGTCGGATACAACAAGAAAAGAGTCAGTATCATTATGATAAGTTACTGTACAAGTCTCACAAGGAGGTTATTTTAGATATAGCGAGATTTAAGCCAAACCAAATATGATTTCTGATACTCTTTTAAGCGTACATTACGAATCTGAAATCATTTCAGTGTACAGCTCATTCTCTTTATAAATTTTAATTCAAATAAGATGCCCAGTAAAACTGATGGAAAATGTTAAATGCGTGTATTTGAAGAGCCTAAATTCCCTCTATGTATTTAATTGACGCAAATAATCTCAATCGTTGTTGAGTAATTTGAACGATGATTACACAACAATGGTAAAAGTCAAATTTTGGTATTAAAACAAAAAAGTTTGCTTGACAAATATTTAATTTATTGCAGTTTAGACTTCCCCTGAAACCAGCTCCTTGTCAGAGTCGAGGGAACATTGTGCAAGGAAGCCAAGCCAGAAGAAAAATGTGGAGGTACAATAGGGAAAGAGCCTTGTAGACTTGTACTGTCATGTAAAATGATATCAAGGAAGGTTTTCAGGCTATTATACACAAAAATCAATACACATCTAGAAAATCATGGAGCAATAAGCCTGCTTTCCTTTCGGCTATATGTGTACTTTGTATTTTTACGGATTCGATACCATGCCAGACTTGTCTACTACATATCGTACCGATACATTATAAATACGAATAGCTCAAGGGAAATATTAAAAGATAACGATTTCCTTGCATTTCGACAATAAAGCATTTCGAAATTTTTGGATCGATCCTACAACCTATTTTTATTTACATCCTTTATTCAATTGGGATTGCGAAAGATAAGTTTATTAATAATAAAAAAATGAAGGCCCATCACCCAAAAAACGAACAAAACGATTATTTTTTCCAATATGACGCTATAGTGGTATGAAGTGGGATGCAGGTAAATTCAAGGATTTTTAGCAGCGATGGTGGGAAACCGCACAGACACGCCACTCCCCTGTTACACTACACTGATATGTGAGCTTGTAGAAGATGATCAGATCAAGATTAAAGGGTTGCTGTTGGTCCTACCTCCTACCAATGTGAAAAAGGATACTTACTTGAAAGTCATCCTTTGTATTTTTGTAGCATCTAATGGTGGTAACACGTAGCACCCGAAAAATGAAACAAAACGAAGGGAAGTATGAGGTAAACTAAATCAAAAGGGTTGTTGGAAGGATAAAAGATGAAGAGGTTTTTTGAGGTTGTCAGAAGCGGAATTTTCCTGTTGTTACTTTGCACCACATCAAAAACAGATTTTTTTGAGAGAAGGAAAACATACTCTATATAAGCTCTCCTTGAAACATTATGTATCAACATTATGTATACATATACCATAACAATTTACGTGGCAGTTTGTGTAATTCACAGCTTTTCATGCCTGGACAAGTTTGTACTGGAAAGGTTTTGACGTAGAAAATTATCTCCAGTAAAGTTGACTTCTCCAAGCACAACATGGATTAAGGATATTTTCCTTATTAGATATGTTCTTAAATTAGCAGATTTTGCTCCTGGCTCCTTTACAAAGTAAGTTGTTTGACCCGTCCCATCATTTACACAAGTTGGTTGAGCGAGGAGAAGCATGAAAAATTAAATGAGTTTGTGAAAGTTTCGTTTAGGCAGGTTGAAATGAGAGTGTTTGCTTGTTCCTTATTATGAAGCAACACCAGTTGACGTCTGCAGGAGTGGTGTCATGATGTTCATGATATCGAGGAAATGAATGTGTTGCAAAGAAAAGGCTCCGTGAAGGAGCTTAATGGGGAGAGCAAGACATTTTTCAATTTGATATATCATTCCCGTCAATCTTGACCAATTCTCGGAAGAAGAAAAGCATAAGGCTACTCTAATATACACAAAATATATATATATAATATTCAGCATTAACAATTTCCTCTATGGAAGAACCGTATAGAAAATTCAATACCTCTTGCATACAAAGAATTCGTATAGGAAAATTTAGAGTGGAGACTAGAGCCAGCCATGTTCTGAGCCTGTCAATAATGGCTCACTCACTCATTCAACAAAATCTACTTGAAAGTAGTCAACTAGCAACAGTGTGCAGTTTGTAGAATTTCCCTTGAATTCATTCATTCTACGTGAATGGGCGATTGAAAGGACTCGTTTGTCGAGAGAATGAGTATTACAGATGGAATTGGTTGGTGATGTGTGCAGCCAAATAGAAGAATATCAATGGGACGAATGGATGGTGTAGCACCTATCGGAAAATTCTTTTCTTTACATTATTATGCTCATGATAGGGATGAAGAAAGCGAGGAAAATTATGCTAAGGGAAAAAAGTCGAGGAGGTATTATTTTCAAATCAAAATTCTTTTTTATATACATAATATTTCTCTTTCCATACGTTATTCTTACAAATAAGCCTCCAGCCTTCAAATACACTCGTCATCTTTGGTAAGAATGAACACATTTTTAATGATACAGTGAAAACTCGGACTTGTATCGTTTTATTTTCTGCAAGAAATACGAATTTTTATAGTATCTGAATTTCACACGATTTGAACGAGAAAGAACGATTGAGCAATAGACGACTAACGACTTTATACATAATAGAAGGATATGATGAATGCTGGGTTTTGCATTTTGATGAATTGAAAAGGTTGACATGCATGGGAAAATTAAAAACGTACACTTCATTAATCATTCGTGAGCTGGAATTGCTGGAAATAGCAAACATGTAAGTGCATGATTACATGTTATGATTTTTGTGACATTGTCACTCATATTCAAATTGAGCTATTATTTTTTAGCTATTTCCTTTGACATCAAAAGGGCATGTTTTTTTCGATTTTGAACTAATTTAATCATGTTCAATACTCCAAAGTGGTTCTTCATGGGTATCCCTATAGGATGTCTATTTCATGGGAATCCCAATGTTTGCAAAAATGCTTCATTTAAAATCAAAGCAAGACTTCACCCTCATTTAACGTTAGAAGAGTATTTTCTGGAAAATTCTTTGAGCACGGACCCATAATAATTTTTCCTCGCTTTATTACAACTCTTTCAATTACATGTTTTTTCTGAAGAAAAATAAGCTTCTCATCAGGCAGCCCCAATTATTGCAACATTTTTTCCCAACTCAAACAAAAATTCTTTGGTGTGAACCCTCCATGCAAGATTGAAACAGGTGAAGTTCTAGAATAATCCTTACAAAAGGAGGAATCAACTAAAGGCATGTTCAAAGTTTACATTAAAAACTCAGCCAGTAAGTCAAGCATGACAGGACTCCACATCTCAACAGGGTTCACTCGCCTTCCCAATTCTCTCCATTTTCACACACGTTCCACTCCATATACGTTGAAAATAAATGTTCATCCTGCTCTTCATTATGTTCCTGGCATGATGCATTCATTTGTTCGCTTTCTTTCTGCATACATTCCAAAAACGCAAATCCTCTCTCGTTCTTGGATGACTACAGGAAAGTTAATGTTTGTAACGAATATATATACATTTTTGAGCATTAAATAGGCTCACAAGCTGGAGAAAAAGCAACACAGCCGGAGGATCTTGTGTGAGCTCAAACGTTCTCCAGACCTTTGATGTTGAATTGAGCAAACAAATTGGAGCAAAAGCTTGAGTCGAAGAAAAGAGAATGTAGACAGGGTATAAGCGGAATGAGTGAGGAAAAGAGGTGATGTGAAAGTTTGAGAAGGAGCTACATGGAGTGGTGGTGTTCACAACCAGCTTAAGAATTACGAGATGTGTTAACTCTTCCTATTTACTGCTTCACGACCTTCTCAGAACCTTATACAAGAAGAAAATTCCCACGTATTCAACAACCAGAGAATCTTATGAAAGCCTTGTATTAATATGAATATGAATAGGGAACAAAGCATATTTTCCCCATATTTAAGTACATCTAGCAATTTCACGCACACATATGTAAACTTTCTTCGGATACAAAGTAAACTGGGTTGGATAAATAACAGGAGAAAACAGTATAGTGGTTTAATATAGACCTATATCGCTTTAGGCAAATGAACTCACCTGTATTTATTAAATATTTTATATGCTTTTTTCTCTTCACTTCCTTCTGCTTCTCAGATTCTCTTTCATCCCGAATAATAAATTGCAGGTTTTTTGTTGTACGTTACAAAGTATTATTTAGACTCGATCTACTCTCAACTTGTTGGGTTGCTTAAAAATTGAAATACATTCCGCGGATTTTGTACCTTACTCACTTTTTTCTAATGGCTTAAGAATCGTCCAGGATTTCTAGTTCTGAGTAAAGAATAAGTACGCGAGAATAAGAGGATATGATTTGGAGATGTTATTCATATAATTGAGAAAAGAAAGGGGGAACAATGAAAAGAGATTTCTAGCAGGGATATTATTCTCGTGTATACTTTGAATCCTTCATAGCTCTTCTTCTAACAACGTCCATCTTGTACGCGTCCACAGCATATTACAGAGAAACTGCGAGATAGAATGTAAGACGTTGAGATTTAGATCTTTTATGTGAATCCCTACACCAGTATAAACCCCTGTAGTGTGTCTTCCTCTCTTTTTGTTACAAAGTAAAAAGCTGAGGGAAAACATATAAAGGAATCTGACATGGATGAAGATGAAGAATAATAATAAAGGAGAAAAGTGGGAGAATCAACATAGAAAGGAAGAAACACGTTTCGTGATGATCATGATCACCCCTCGGCCAAATAAAAACACCTGGTTTACTCCAATACACGCACAAACAAGGTATACTCGAATAAACAAGCTTGCTCAAAATGAGAAAAAGAAAGCTCTGTGTAATTCAAATGTCATAAGGCGAGAATATAATACATTCAAACGGAAAGTTTTCCATGTTATAGAAAGGGATAATGCATACAAAGAGAAAGTTTTTTTGTGATCTTGAGAAAGGAAAATCTTCTTTGGAGAGAGTCGAGCTGTTCATGTTTTTGTTGGTGGAGTGAAAACCATTACGTATTTTCATATTAGAAAGGAGAAATATTTCAACAAAAGGGATATTTCTTTTTTGAGCTTAGCCATATCACAATATCATACCCGATTCTGAGTATCCCTTAAGAGAACACGGAAGTTTTCAGCTTAGCTACTCAGAAAAGAGTTTTTCCATGGGATTTTCTTTCTATTTTCAGATCTTGCTCCATTGTTTTCCCAGACTTTTTGCATACATAACAGTTTGGAGTCCAGAGAGAAGAGCTAACTACAGTAATATCATATATCATGATGATGTTCAATCTTTTGATATCCTTTCGTGTTTCTCAGGTTTCCTACCTGTTCAGCCGAGAAAATGGGGACAATTGTGTGGAATCGAATTAGCTCCGGAAGAAAGTCAATACTTGAGCGGGGAACGACGAAAGATATTTACTTTCTACCAGGTAGTTATTTTTCCTACAGGGTAAAATCCTCTTTCGTCATTTTCATATATGTGTATAAAGATGATTACAAATGGAAAGGACATTCCTTTTGATTTCTTCGTTAATGTGGTAATGCACCACTAGTAATAAAAATCATACGGCAATTTCCTCTAATGATTTTCCCCCTTTTCTAGTGTCTAAAAATAGCCGGATTGAATATGAAAGGAAAATATCCCTCGCATTAACAAATGGGAAGAAGGGAAACAGTGATAAACGGGGACTCATCATCCATTACAGCAACTACGTTCATCTTTTTTCTTCTTCCTAGAGGCACATTGTTTTTGTGTAATTGAGATGACAAAAGAGTTCTCTTTTGGAAGGATTTTTTTAGCTGCTTCTATCCCATTCCTAAAACTAACAATATTTTTGGTAACGAAAGAAGCCAGCAACTATAATATAATATTGAGTTACACACGTCAATCTACGAAAGGGATACCAAAAGCCTCAAGTCAGCTTATGATCAGTAGGGTGGAAACGCGTTTGAGCAAAATTTTCAGCTTTCACATCACACTTCAATTTTGCAAATTGTGCTTTTGGCTGTTTTTCTCTAATTTCCAAACTTTCCAGGATCTATCATTTTTTCCTTTGGGGGGAATTCAAGACAGAAATAAATAGGCACTGTAGAAAAACATTTTCCGGCTCCATCTCCTTCTGAGAAATTTTTCAAAGCATAGCTAATCCCAGCAAGTAAATCCATTTGAATTTTCCTTGCGGGTAGAATTTTTTTATTTGATTTCAGATGACAATTTGAGGCTTCACCGAGTTTTCCATTTCTCTCTCTCCTCCCACTGGCTCCTTTCCGAGAAAGGGATTTTTCGATATGCTTCCAAGATAGAGATCGGTTTGCGGCAAATGGTGTACACTCACAGAGTGTTTGCCGATTAGAATTTGGATGACCTTATTGATCAACCATTTGGCAAGAGTGCCAAAAGCCACACTTGATTCCATCTCATTCCATAGCTATACATATGCAAGCACATGAACTGCTGATGGCAATGATCACGTTGATGACGACGATGATGATAGGGATGTCGAATGGAAATAGAAGGGGAGCGTATTAGCCCCGTCTTTTCCCTCTCAAGTATTACTTTCACGCTAGAATAGAATAATTTTCCAACAAGATGCCACACCATCTCTACGAGCGCCTTCTACTCCTGCTTCATTGGTTTCGATAATAGCAACAACATTTCAGCTTTTCTCATTCCATACGGTATAACTTACACACATATTGAAGACAACCGTCGTGTGGTGGTAGTGTTTGCCGAAGGGCTTTCTCCATTCCTCTCTCTCGTCTTGGTATTTTCTAGCCAAAAATAGTACATCCACTTGGGATGGAGTATTTGCTCCTAGTTTTATACACGTTTAAATAGAGCACTATACTTTTCCCAAAATGCAGACATATATCTTTGCACGAGAAAGGAAACCCTTCTTAGAAAAATTTATAACGACACGAAGGCCCACTATTTTCTCTAGAGATCCATCCATTACCACGTGAAATGCATATGGCCCAATTATAAAATCGTTTCTCTCCAGATTGCCCATTATACAATACATTCGCACACTGGAATGGCATAGTAAATAGCGTAATTGTTCAATGGGATGGGAAACGGTTGAGACGTTTTTCGAACACAAGCGAGTAATATGCATGCTTTTCTACAGCTTGCTCGCCCAATAATATAATTTAATGGTATCATCAATTTGTTCGGCGCATCCAGAAAAACAAACAAATAAAATCTGACTGTTCTCTATGATGGTGTGGCGGCTCACCTATATTTATAGAAAATTCCAAATATATCCTCTCACGTCTAGGGAAATACTTTTACTAGAAAATACAAAGAATATTTTGGGATTTTTCAAAGTCTCTCAAATGAAGTTTAATAGAGCGGTTTTGGTTTTCTCCAGAGGCAAGGAGCAATAATCTTGTATGATTTCCCAGTTGAAAAGTTAATCCGGGAAAAATCAAAGGAGCCGAATTTTCCTACATTGTTAGTACAATGGCATAAGCTAGCTTGTTAATATTTTCAGTAATATATAGCTCATGTAATATAATAACATGTTTATGAGCGAGTTGTAACAGTCCTCTGGTCATTCTGGGCTACCTTTTGGTCACTTTAATTTCCCTTGTCATTATAACGTGTAGAATATGAGTTGTAGGAAATTACTTTAACAACAAGCCTCATTAATGGTCCCCTCTATCCCACAGCTGCGGTTTACCCCAACTTTCATTTGCATTAGTGAGGGAATGTGCACACGAAGAGATAGAGAACACACACGCGGCGGTGTTGGAGTTGCCGATCGTAAAGTATTTGAAGGGCCAAGTCTGCATGTAATATTAACCATGCATGTGTTTTATGATGCCAACTCTTTGAGCCCATCAAATGCTTCCTGCCATGTTCTTCATGTGCCTTAATAACATTACCTTGTATATGGAAACGACACACTGAATGTGTAATTATATTGCTAAAGTTCATGACACGACTTTACCATCAGATAGACAAGAAAGGGGAGAAAAGTGAAAGGAGTGAGAGAGAGAAAGATCGTGAACGTATGCATAAATAACTAGCCACAGACACATACACAACGTTGTGAGTAGGAATGCTGGAAAGACTTTGGTGGTTATCTCAATCGCAGTCTGATCTTTTCAGTGAAGCGTATGTCGTGTCATCTCTATTACCACCTCGGCGTATAAATGTCTCCCATTTATATTCCATTAGATGAGAATGGAGGGAATCCCTTCATCCTTCACTTTCTATATTGGTTTACGCTGACATGTTAATATCGAGAAGGAAGACGGCACATCATGAAAATAGGAATAATGAGATTTTCCCTGATTCTATACAGCTACCTTGGCTACTTACTTATGCAAGCAAATGAACATTACATGTGGCAAAGCTGAAACGTGAGTGCGAGAGATATCAATGTGGAAGAGACAAGGACACACGGGAAAGGCATTGAAAGCTAAAATGTTTATCAATGTCGGTCTGTCAGTAGTCAATCTGTACCTTTCACTCAACGATTTCATCCTTCCGGCTTTTTACATGAAATCACCAGATAGATAAAGTACACAGTCAGGAATTTGATGGAATATTGATGACAGCTGTAAAGTAGAAAAACAAACACTGCCAACCAGTCATTTCAGTGGGCTTGGAAAGATACATAATATTTATTATTCATACATAAATATTATCTTTATGCAGGACAAATTTTGCCTCAATCCTATGAAGCAGTTTTCATAAAGCTGATATATGGTTAAAAGTAGCTTTCACTTTAGAATATTTAAGGAACTACGGTTTCATTTATCAACCTAGACAAGCCTCCAATACACACTTGCAATGTTTAACAGTGTAAAAACGCCAGTGTATACTTTTCCAACATAAACAACGTCGAAATTAGTGTACTTAATTTGTTATCTGTGCTACACCGACTTTGGAAAACTTGCCTCTAAAAGTGGACCTCAAACTTGGCCATAAATATCAACATGAGAGTTTAAAAGATTTTTTTAAAAAGCTAATGGGGAAAAAGTGGATTGGTAGTTTACCTCTAATGAACTCCGGAAAAGGGGAAATTGTCCGGGCTATAGTAATAGGGATTCTATTATGTTAACTGTGTAAATATAAAAAAACTCACTTTTACAAACACACATGGTTTGCACCCACCTAGGAAGTGGGGTGATATATAACAAGTTTTTTCTCAATAGAGGCAAACAACACATGGTTAAGCTAAAGAAAAGTTTATTTTTTTCTTCTTTCAGAAAGGATGAGGAAAAGTTGTGTGTGTGTGTGGTATATTACTTGAAGATAATATATGTGCATTTGGTTATTTTTCCTGTATAAATCTACACATACCATTTGATCCATGTATTAGATGGATATTGCAAGTTACACTGTGGCAACTTTGTTAGCCTCTGGCTGACACTTGGATCTTTGTGAAAAGTGAGCAGCAAAGCCCATGACGAATCTTATAAAAAATGTAAAGAAATCCATGAGCTCTCTTTTTTCCACTGACTTTCAACGGGAGACATGTTGAGCCGGCGAGTATAAATACATGTGGGTTTTTAACAAAAGTTGGCTTGGACGATGAAGAAAATCGCATTTGGTTTTAACTATCCTATGATATGTAACTAAAAAGGGAATGGCGGGATATCAAGGAAAAATACTCCCCTTAGCATAAAGCCTGAGTGAGAAAAGGGAACAAAAACTTGGGAAAAAGGCGTATTGATCCCTTTCCGTTGTCTCAAGAAAATTAAATTTTCTCCTCCCTTGCGTTTCAAATTTTTTCTCCCTTTCTCTCTTCCTTTCGAACTTTCCAACAGTGAAAAAAGAAAGAAAAGAAGGATAGAGAGGGAGGGAAAAGAGAGAGAAAAGTTCTCTTGAGTATATTGCATTTTTATGTATGGAAAGGGTATCCATTCCACGATTGCGGTACCCTTTTCCATCTCTCTGTATATAAAATACACGCACATTACGAGATCACGTTGATATCATTTTTGAAAGTCAGACTGTGGAAAAGTGAATAAGACTTTTGGAATTCAACTCCTTAACTTTATTATGTGGAAGGTATAGTGATACATAAGTACGTTGAAACACTTGCGTTATTTTTTATACCATCCGATCTCCCAGACTTGAAGGAAGATGGGAAGAAATAACTTTTTTTAGTTTATACAACAACTTTTCCACAGATGCCACTCGAAAGGTTATACATACGTAATATGTGTGATTTCTCTTTTCTTTGTGTATCAAAAATAAATAATGTGAAAAGAGGAAAAGGTTTTACTTGTATAGATATACAGATAAAATAAGTTTTTCTTAAACAAATGCAATCTTTTTCCCCTCTTTTTCTTCTAAAGAGTAGAGGAAAGGACAAGGAAAGTATATTAGAGTATTATGGTTCGATCCCTGGATATCCTTTCCAAATAAATACTGCCAATAATTCCTGATAAAACAATTGCCTAGCCAGATGTAGCCAGCCTTTTTGTCCTCATCTCTTTGGCCTATTTACAAGGATGCTGATTTTTTTACAACAAAAGTAGGATTTGTTATTAAGATGTATTATGTGCAAAGGCTGATTGAGAGTGGGACCAAGTTGGGGTTGATATTCTTACCGCATAAGAGGGAACATGTGTTATCTAATAAATTATAAGGATTCCTCTTTCAACGAGAAAAAAATGCAAAGGGAAAAAAATAAAAGACATTTCAATAATACCGTTCCTTCATAACTATAATTATCCTCCTTTTTTTCTTTTCATTGATACATATTTTTTTCACAAGTTCATACGGGTGAAAACAAAATGAGAATGGAGGAGGATATGAGGTGATATTACAAATGAAAGGGTAAGTAGTCCAAAGTATATTGAAGATATTGGAGCCAAAAGCAGTATAGTTTTCTTTCAGATTTTTAATTCACTTTCACATGGCTACTCTTTCAATAGGAGAAGAAAATTTATCTGCTTTTCTCCTACATGTTGCGTTTCATCCAATGCTCCACCAGAAAAGGTTGGATTATTCCAGATACAAGAGATATCCTAACACAGCTCACTAGGTCGGCATTGGCTGTGTACCTACAAAAGTGACAGTGAGCTTGTGTCTGTGTGAGTTTGGTAGGGTGCACAATTTAAGAAAGTGTAATACCAAAGGACCCGTCTTTTCTTTAGGATTTCTTTTTGTAATCCATCAGTTAGAGTGAATGGAAGATTGTGATAGTGCTCTTCTCCTTATAGTATCGCTTACAATCGTTTCTATGAAAAGAATAAAGTAGGTTTTTGGTCGTTTTTTTTTGGGAAATGGAGATTGAACAAGGATTGAGAGAAGCTGAAGAGAAAGAAAAGCTTCCAACTTTACTTTTTTTCTACGTTTTCCTACACTTTTTCCCCCTTTCAACTTTAGTTCAAGCTACTTCTATTTTTTACTCGTGGCTGTAATGCCAATGCACTTTAGTTTTTTTTACATTCCCTCTATTTTTTCCGCTTTAACTTTGTACCTTTCAGGGGAAAGAATCTTTTTTTGGAGGAAAAGATGATTCAATACTTCCGTTCAATCTTTACCTTTACTTTAATCTATGTTTTTTTGGAACAAGAGGAAATCCCAAAGTGAAAACCCCGGAGTGTGTGAGTAATGTATTTTTCTTTCTCTTTCACTTTTTTCGTTTTTTCCTTCTGCTTTGTTATAATGGAGGTAGGTGGAGGGAGAGAAAAGATCAAAATCATACTTGGTGTTTAGAAATAGAAAAAGGGAAAGGATAAGTTGTAGTGGTAAGAGGGCAAGATATGAAAAGGAAATTGAATAAGAGAGGTCTACCACGTCAACGAGAAATGTTACATATTGAGTAAACCAGAGTGAAAGGGGGAAAGCAACTTTGCTCGTTATGATTTTGCCAAAAACACAAGAACCATTCCATTCAAGTATGTGCGGATTACTCCTTTCGCAGATTTCCCACCGCGTGTCTTCTCCATTCACCTGCCGAGTCATCCACTCACTTGAAAGGTTTTAATTCCAACGTGCGCAGCAGAAATGTATCCCAGAGAGAGAGACAGAGACAGAGAAACGGAGGAAAGGTTTGTTGAAAACATTGCTGAAACTGGATTGACATGAGAAATCCCAAACGTGCACACACAAACAACAAAACTTGGAAGAGATTCAGAGGAAAAATAAACTTCTCTAGTTGGAAAACCACCAACTAGAAAAGGTGGAGTCAAGCGAAAGTGTGCATTATGCTGGTGAAATGCTTTATAATTTTAAATTCCCATTTTCTCTACATTTTACATTTCTGTGGGTAGGTTAGAAAGTGTATTAATGCATGCGTCCAACTTAAACGAAAGCATAAATGTAATTGACCTTTTACTTACGGTGAAAAAAGTAGATGCGTAGTTTGATCTAACAAAAAATCAGTAGAACCCTTACATATTATCAAACAAACAAAGATGAAAAACTTTTGTGACGGTAGAGGTTGACCAAGACCCCTATGGATAAAAAGTGTATCTGAAGGAATGTCCAGGATGATATGTATAAATGTTATTGTAAGACAGAAGTGGAAGTGGACACTTTATTAGGATTTTTGGTTGGAGTAAAACCATCGCATCGTTTCTGACACTTGGCCACGATTAACTTTGACAACTAGTTTTCCCAAGATCTGTGTCCGTATATGGTTCCGGCGACGACGAGAGAGTATTTTTGTAGGGAAGATGATAGATTGACTGTAATTACGTGTAGCAAATGCAGTGAAAGAATATGACAGCGAGTAAATAAATAAATGTCTCTGTCCGACAATACTCATTACTTCATCTCACTTATCCTTAAAGGGGTGAGAAAGCCGGGTTTTTATCATCCATTTTCCGCTTCTTGTGTTTCAGAATTTTCCCTTGATTATCCTCTTACCTCTTTCCAGAGTTTGTTTCCCATTTTGCTGGCATTACGAAAAGACGGGAATGTGTGACAATGAGATAATTTGTTTCCTTCTCATTGCTCCTTCGCAACGCTCCAACTTCCTGTCATTCACCCAACAAAAGAACCAATTACGAGGAAAACATAAGTCTGCTAATAACTACCACTGATGGTAGTGTGGGTGGATAAGTTCCAAAATTCTGGAAAAACATCTCCGTTTACTCCCACAATTTTCATATTTAATGTCCCCCGAAAACAATAGCTTTTTCTCCAAAAATTTAGTGTCAAATGATGTATAATAAAAGCAAAGTAAAACTTTTCCTTCCCCTCCTCCACAACTCCTCATTAGCAGGGAAATAAAGTCATAAAAAGATTGGCCGACTTGAAGACGCTGAAAGGACTTTGCTCAGTTTGCCTCCATCCCCCAAATCCCTCTTCTCATTTGTTCATCAAATACGTTGAAGCCCAACTTTTTGAAACTTTTATTCACACACACACATAAAAAGCATATTTTGTTGTAACAATATAAGCTAAAATCGTGCCCCATTCTCTACACAAATCCCATACAATCCCATGCCAGTTTGTATATAGCGCACTACTGAAGCACAAAATTTCTCTACTCTACATAGTATTGCTTTTTCCTTCTCATGATATCTTTATCACAGGAGAAAGTTACCTCAAGGAAAATTATAAGCATAAATCTAGAAAATCTAATTTCAAGCCGGGCAAGCCCCCTCAATTTCCCTGTGAAAGGGTACCCATTTCCCACCACGTACAGCCACCATAGGTTATTTTCTCCTATTCTTTCCCCAACGCAGTGAAGGACTCTTTCAGTCTATAGGTATGGGAGTTTAAGGACGACGACGGTTATCCAGATAGTGAAGTGACTTTGGCTCTGCTTCTCACAGTCTTTCCCTCATAATAGAAGGGAATCCAGTTATGAGGTATAAATAACTTCAATTATTAAACATGGAAAATTTATGAGCTGTATGCTTCCCTTCCTTATAGGAGCTGGTGGCAGATACAACCACTTGCAACGGCGACATATAGTGCCAATATCCCTACACATTTTCCACCATGCCATCATGATCCATGCTGTGCATTGTGTGTTTTCCCCCTATTTTATATGTATAAATGATGAAGCGGTTTAAAACAGAGGGAGAGGCTGAGCCGTTGAGAGAGAACTTTGGCTAAAATGACTGCCAGCTAAACTACTTCAACTCGTTGCGATATCATATCCCAGCTGAAGCTTGAAAAACTCAAAGCTTCTCTTAATAACATCGTAATGCCATACAACCCACCAGCATGGGATATTATATACAATCATCATCATCATTCTCTTTCAATGGGACGAAATATACACACAATGCAAGAGGGATTTTGGCGGAGAGCACTGGCGGAAAATAAGGGAGCTGTGTAATAAGCCGTTATTCCTAAATTTAGACTTTTACTGTGCCAGCAGGGCTTTTTAAGGGAGAAAAGTGAGTGCCTTGGCAAGACAAGGATGGACTGAGCCAAAGGAAGAAGGAGCAAGCCAGAAACTTGATGTGTGAGCTTTATCCCCAGTGCAACTTTCCATTTGCAAGTTTACAGCTAGTTTTATATACCTAGTGAGAAATGGATGGGGGATTGCCAAAAAGTAAGAGGAAGAATGCATATGAATATATATGCATTCATGCATGATGCTCTGCATTCTTATTGTAATTCGTCAGGTTCACTTTCTTCTGTAGGAGCCTGAAGGGACGAAAGGAAGAAGAAAAAAAACTTTTTTGTCTTTTGAATCTTTTTCGTCATTCTTGCAATTTCTCTTGTTACGCTTAACTTGCTTGAGAGAAAGGATGGAAGGAAGCTTGCGCGGTTGGGGAGAAATGACTTTTTATGAATGCCAGCGTCATATGGATTTTCCTTGGAAGTTAAAGCTAAAAATTTAGAATTTGTGGAAGACCCCCTTCATTCCTCATCTTGGAGGCTGTGTCGGCTCCTTCGCACTTTTCCCTTCAGACACAGCCGGTTTCGCCATTTCATGAGAATTGCTTTCACAACCAGTACAAAATATTGTAAGTTTTCACAGAGAATCGTCGATTTCATTGCTTTTATGAAGAAAAAAAATACTCAAGAGTTTCCTTTTCCTCTTTCATTTCTCTCTGCATGCTTTCACACAATGTCTTATACACATTGTACATGAAAAGAAGTTCAAAGGCAGAGAGAAAGGAGGGAGCAGGGAAAAAGAGCATTACAAGTGAAAAGTTCGCTAGCCTTTTTTTACTTTTCTCTGCCTTTGTCTCTGGTGATAAGTAGCTTGTCTTTTGTAAACCTTTGTATGCTTTACTCTCGCATGTTATTTTTAAAAAAGAAAAAGAAAGACAAAGGATACCCATTATGAGTGCGGAACTAGATAGGGAGTTGCACACACGACACAATTTATTTATACATAGTTATATTTCTCCTATTGTGTGTATTGCAATATTTCTTATATCCCTATCTATATTGCACTCATCAAATATCCAGATTTACGTTACTTCGTTTTCCATTTTTGGTTACTGGATTAGTCTCGGCTTTTATTTAGCTTTTCATGTTCCCTCAACTTCTCTAATGTCTCTAATGAAAAATGGAATCCTCGCTCATTTCATTCTAGTTTATATTGTGCATACGCATACATGTATTTTACGGAGATATGATTACAGTTTCTTACATTTCTATAATATCCTCTTTCTTTATAGTGCAGTCTCTCCAGCGTCTACCCCTTGGGTGTCAGTCTTTGCATAATAGCTATGCATAATTTAGAATTGTTCGAAGAGCTAATCTGAAAATGGCATTCTTTTCTCTTTTCACTTCCCTTTGTCTCCTCTAATCTCTCTGCTTGACTCGCGACTATATAATCATTATGCCAACTCGACGTCCTTTCCTGCCAGATCCACAAACCATGGAGTGGAAAACGTGCCAGAGAAGAAAAAAAGTTTTGAGTTATTCACTCGATTTTGGAACCTGCATAATAATATGCACTATACTGAAAGATCCATCTAACTTTAACATCTATTAGGATAAAAAAGTTGGGAATGGCTTTAAGCTCCACATTTAGAAAATCGGATCATGTTCTATTTTTATATTCAGCATTGCATCCTACTTACAATCATTATTTAGCCATTATTCCTGAATGCCATTAGCACGCTATACCCTCGGTGAAGGAAGGCTGCTAATGATGGTTTATAAATTTGAGTTATACTTTTTTCTCTCTAACTTTCTCTCTAAAGATATCAAGTTGTAATGATGCGTTTAATTAATACATGACTCGCTTCATAATATTGAGTAAAGATCCAAATCCCAGGATTGCTAATAAACGGAGTCAAAACACTAGGAACTTCCTGTGTGTCGGTGGGCAAATAAGTGAAAGGGGAAATTACTCTCTTTCATCATCCTTCTTTTCCCATTATTCGTTACGAAACAGGGTTACACGCAAGTTTCCCAAGTTCCAAACTCTGAAATCAATATAGGACAGGACTGAAGATACGAATAACTTTTTTCCCCATGGAAGATAACCCTACGTGAATTTTTTACATTGATATAGGTATAGCAATCTATATGTCATCTCATCATCATATTTTTCTCACTATATAGATATCAAGACAAGAATGATTTTGCCTAGCGTAAAATATCCGCATATAAACATACAAGGAAAAAGATGAAAAGCGCGAGAAGGAGGAAACAAGTTCTTCCCTGAGGAGACTTCCATTTGGCAGATTTCTTAAAAGACACCTCAAATTATTACCCTATGCATCTTGTGTCTTGGCTCGGCTTGACTTGAGTGTGGAGTGTATCAACTTTTTGAGTAAATTGTTACCTCATTTTTCACATCTTTCCCTGCCTGCCAGAAGGGTACCACGGCGAAATGCGAGGACGGAAGCGAGAGAGAAGAGTCAGTTGCAAAAGTGTCTTTAGCTTCTCTCTCTCCCTCTCCTCGACATAACTTATTACTGAAGACATTACATTAGTTCACACGAGAAGAATACGTTATGCATATTTAGTAAGGGATCAGTTCTGTAGTCTCCAAAGTTGAAAAGAAGGAGAGAGACAAGGGGAAGGAGAAAAGTAAGCAAGTTTAACTTTGCAAGCTAGTCAATTCCACCACTTTTTTTATCCATGTGGCTTTAGCCATTTTTTGAACTTGCACACAGGCTGCATATGCATGCATCATATTAGAGATACACTCTCATAACCAAACTTTTCACTCGTCACATTATGCGTCCTGTTTCTCGCACACTTCACACGCCGAGAACGGCACAATGATATATGGGATGAGACAAGGAGCTCTGAAAATTTCTCCGGTTTTCAGCTTCAGCTACTTAAGAGGACTTGTAAGAAGACGGAGAGATGGGGAAGAAGGGTTGCATAAAAAAGCTGCCCTAGAAAAATAAGCTGTTTGATGCGAAGCTTGGGAAAAAAGTGTCTAGTGTCCTTTTCAGCATAAATACACACACACACACACGTAACGTGTGCACGTAGGTATATCATTTTTTAACCTGGCCTGTTGTGAGAGAGAAAAAGAGAAATATATGTTCTGTATTTGCCTGAGTAGCACCAGCTTGAGACATAAATCAATACATAAATCTTTGTTCCAGTAAGTCACGAAATAAAAAGATTTTCTTTCTTTCTCCTTCTCTCTCTGAGGTTGACTTCTAAGACACATTGCCATCATGAAGTTGGTGTGTTTGCTCATTTTTTCGTTGACACATGGCTAGGCACATACATTCCATTATATTAATACTTGAGTATATTTGAGGAGCTCGGAGTTTAAAAGAGCAATAACAACGAACTTAAAAAAAATATGTAGAAAAAGGTCTTATTCCCTTTTTTTCTGATGGATAATATTGTTGCTTTTTTTTCTGCTGAGACTGCAATTTATGGAGTTGTGCGACATAGGCAAAACAAGAAGCCACATTTTACAATTGAGGGAAAAAAGAAAATGTCCAAAAGCCCGCTCACTCTCACTCATGTATTCTATGAAAATTCGAGGAATGTGCTAAAAATGGGAATGTCTCTTCAGGAAAATATATACCAAGTCAGGACAAGACCAACAAATGCATTATTTCCTCCACTGATGCAATTTTCCGCTGTGTTGGAGAAATATGCTCATGTGTAAAGGGTAACTGTGCACATTCCCAACATTGCCACACTTTATTGAACTTAAGTAAATACCAATATAATATTGTGCTGGTGCTATATAAACTTTTATTCTTTCCACAGGGGTAAAACTGAACACTACTAGTTTTTGTCTACTCTTGTTGTCTTTTAAGAAACTAGTTAATAATGTATAGAAAGAGTGACTCCATTTCGTACAATCATTTCAAGGAGAAAAATTTGCCCTATTTGGTAATAAAATGCATACCCTTTTATACTCTGCTCTCTCCTCGTGTACATTACGATTTCAGTGTGGGTAAAACGAAAAAAGGTAACTTGATTAGTCTGTCGGTTCATATTGCTCCTCTGGTGAAAAGAATTGAAAAGGATGTTTTGCATCATGAATGTGATGTGTGCCGCGACAGAAGTTTACTACAACGGTTGGGAATGGGATTCCAGTTAGAATGGCTGCCGCCAGAGATATAAACGTGAATAAGAGTGTATTCGCTGTAGGTGATTTTACAATTATAAACCAGCAAAACTTTCTGATTGACGACCATTACCTGAGTAAATGGGTGTGTTAGATTGAGGAAAACATGTTCATAAATATCCATTAATGTCTCTGTCCTTCCTACCCCATTTCCATACAAATTTTGCAAGGACAAGAGAACTAATGATGAAGGAAGAATATTCAGCTTATTCCTTCAACTCTGGATATACGAGACGAGTTCGAGAAACGCACGTGTCCCTTGTTATATATCCAGCTCGAGTTATTGACAAAGAGTTATAAATTCCTTTGCGAAAACTACTCATTTCGCTTCCAATCCTGGTCCTCTTGGATAATTGACGAGTTGCGAGGGCTGCTTACTGACAATGTGTTATTCCTTTGTGGGCTTTTGTAATTGAAATTATTTAAGTCCTCTTAAACCATAGAATTCTCGTGATATAGCTCATCTTAATAATCCCTAGTGGCAGTTACGAGGAATCTGAATATTTTAAGGGAACCTCGACAAGGAAAAAAGTTTCATTAACTTAAAGTCGTGTAATGGATGTCTAACAGCATGTCATGCATTATGTCATTGAATCATTCCGAAACCGGACGGACGACGTTAACAATCCTTTTGCCAGACGATGTTGGTCACTCTTATGTAATAAAATTATAATCCCTTATTCCCCCAACCACCAGTTTTATTCCTCCCTACCTATGTACCCAAATCTACCATGGTCTCATTGAATATTGCAAAGTGACAAAGACGGGGATTTCGTCAATAAATCGATTTTATGTTTGCCAAAAACGCTCATTACAATTTCCACTATTTTCCTCCCGCATCGTACACTCAAAACATGTAAAAGTTGCATGGAACCATCCCTACTATCATGTCATATATCGCACGAAACAAATATATAGCATGTGCCATGCCACAACACCATCAGCAACTACAGCAATCAGCTTCATATACCGATACCTCACTTTCTTTCTTTGTGTCTTGTCTTCAATGTTTACATTTTTCCCCTTTGCGAATCATTTTGCCCATTTGAAAGAGAGAGAGAGGGAAAAAAAACTAGCGGAGTAGTTTTTCCTCCAAACTTTTCTACACATATTGCACATGTCCTCACTGTGAATGTGGATTCTATGAGTGAGTGATGTATACAACAAAAGTGTGAAAAAAGCTCCTATTCTTTCACCTGTATACATCCATAATCCTTTGTTAGTTATGCAGTTTGATGGACTATTACTTAGAGCAATTGCTTTGTGTACACCCTTTTATGGCTGAAATACCCTATTTTTTTGTTTGCCACCACTCACAATAATGTTTCGTACATATATAGATATATATATATTGTGTCGTAAGCTACTTTTTATTGTTATACTTTGCGTTCGTAGCAGGGCTGACCTTAAAAGATTGATTTTTTTCTTCTCTAGCGTATACATCTAACTTTGTAAGGTTGCATGTTTCCATTGTTCAAGGATAGAAAAATAAGTTTTTATAGAAGTGGCATGATTGCCTGTGTGCATTTAGATTGCTAACAATAGCAATTGAGTTTTTCTTATTCTATTTTTGCCTTTTAATTTTGCAAACAGTAAAAATTCCGTTTGTGCATATTCTACTTTTTCGCTTTTAACCTTTCACGTCACTTCATGCTCTCAATTCTAATATCGATACTTTAGGCCAAGTACGTCGTCATGTTGTCCAGCTGCGTTGAATTCCATAATAGTAGAATTGGATGGTTGGAGTTGAATGAAAATTACGTGCATGCATAGTCAATACTTGAGAAAATCTCTCATGGGTTGGATTCATCCATCATAATATGCAAAAACGAGTGAAGGACTAGTGACTAGTGTACTCCGTGAGAGGAAACATAGGACTCGCTCTCAATTCCCAAATGATTAATAACATTCTCAGTTCTGAAACTGTTGTGCATGGGAAAAAATACTGAACTTTTTCCCACTCTGGATAAGTCATATTTACAGCATATGTGTGTGACCATATAGCGAAATGGTTTCAAGCTGAAATGTACACGAGATCATGCTGGTTGGTACATTACATGGTTTACCGTTATCATCATTTTTTGGCATTTTGCGTTACCCTCAATTTTGAAATTTTGAGCTATACTCGAGAAAATGCTCTAAATTTCAACTCAAAATGTTCAGCAATTCTTTTTTATACTGGAGAAGCTTCTATCTAATAGAATTTCCACACCGACAATATATTTCCCGCATTGCTTCTCCTCAGACAAATTATCCCTGTGCTAATAATTTTGTCTACTTTCTCCCATTTCAAGAATGACTCCACTCGCATTATTATTACTCAGCTCACTCAACTAACTCTCCTTTTGGCTCTCCTCATTTTTTATTAGCCGTCTCTGCTCTTTATGTAGAATGCGGTGGGGGTATGGTGCTACAAGTTTTGGGTCGTATTGTAGTGGTAAATGCTTTAGCTTTCTAGTCCTAGTGGTATGGCATGGTGGTGTTGTGTAATAATAGTAGAGAGCAGCAGGATGGCTAGGAACATGAGAAAATATATCATTAAAGTTGAACTACATAGTGTTTGCTGATAAAGAATAGAAAGAAAAGTAGCGGTGGTGGTGATGGTGGTCGGTGGCACACATACTTTTTTTTACCTTTTCTCTATTTTCTCCTCTCTCTCTCACCATTATTTTACCTCGACTCTGCAGGATTTCGCAAGGGAGGAAAAAACATACGGTTGCCGTCTCTCTCTTTCTCTTACTTGCCGTCGTAAAAGCACATGTAGAAAGAAAACAGGGATCAACCTTGAATTCAATGGTTTCCTTTTGTGTTGAAAATGCAATGGGCTGTGCTAATACTCCCCTGCTCGTTCACTTACTTTCCCAGGAAAAAGCCTATCATAATAATGATCGTGATAGGGAGCGAGAGAAAGAGAAAATCCTAGTCTTAAAAGGTAAGATAGAGTGATGGCCTTTTCGCTCCCTCGCCCTATTTACACAAATGTGGTTATACGGAAATGATCCATCCATCCACATGGACGAGGACCACTATGTATAATAATAATGGTAATAACCCTAATAATACTTTGATTTTAGGTCAATCATTTAGTAGATGTTATTATGTATGTATGTATGTATCTATGTATGTATATAAAACATTTATATAAGCTTTCAATGAGCGCGGTCTCCTTCTCCCCTTACAAATGAACTTGATCCACGAGAGAAAGAAAAGGAGATGTATATATTGGAGTGAGAGAGGGAAGAAACCCTCGATCATATGGTTGTTTTTCTCGATCACCTAACATGTCATGAATACATTGAGAAGCACAATATGATAATGGGTGGAGTCCTATTGAGTAAAAAAATGCAAGTGGAGCAACTTGAAAACTCAGCAGAGGGAACATAAGGACCAATCAATTAATCAATCGTGACATTTCCACCGAACAATAACAACAATGAGAAACCCGGTATGAGAAAAGAATAGGAATACGATCACTTGCATTCTTCAACGAATCGTTAGGATACGAGTGGGCCCAAGTGCACTTTCAGAGGTAAAAATTTGCAATGAATGAAACAGGGTAAATTAATGGAGAGAACGCTGCAGCTAATGCAATATAAACATTTTTCACCGGTCTATTCTTACCACCAAATAAGGGCGAAAATTTGGAGCACATGTTTTGAAACAGTCATTTTTTGAATGCACTCTAAAGTAAATGGAAAAAGGATTATTTTTAATAGAAGTGCTCGAAATACTGACGATGCAAAGCAGAAGAAAAAGCTTTTTACACATTTTTCATCCAAAAAATACCCTCATGTTTATCTGGACTACGGCCTAGCGTGAGAGCGACGGCAAGCAAGCTTATTTCGCAATGATGGAGTTTAAGACTTACGCTGAGAACTACATCTCCGGATGATGTTCTCCAGAAATGTGTTCTGTGGTGCAACTAATCCTCTCCGTCCTCCCGGCATGATTACGACAAAGTGATGATGACAACGACGATAGTATTAGCAGCTCTGATGATGCTGAGAAAAAAATTAAGTACTTTCAAGAAGTGACGTAGTTGAGTAGGTATGTAAGACTGTTAAGCCGAAGGGAGATGATGATGATGTTGACGAGAGAAACGTAAAAATTCTCTGGGGTACTTTATCCTCCCCTTAATATATAAAAACGAATCCAAGATGCTGACGACGGCAGACTTAACGAGATATACTTAAGTATAAGGTCACGGGCGTGGAAATATAGTTGTAGTGAAGTTATATGTATATAACGCTGAAATATCCTAACTTAATTTTCCATATAACAATTCACTGTAGCTAACCCTAATCATATCTTGTGTAGATAGCTTCATAGTATACGAATCTCTGAATAATTTTTAGATTACAAGCTGCAAAGAGTAAAAGAGGAAGTAGAGGTGCGATACTCTTTTTGTTTTAAATATTTACATCGTACTAATATTCCCTTATAAATTAAAGAATCGCACTCTTGTGTGGGCTTGTGGACTTGATTGTTTTCCTATCTCATCAATAGAGACTTGGTAAAAAAAAGTTGTCTTCACTAGGGAATATTTTGATGAGTGAAAAATCCTGTTTCTTCGACTAATTATATTGTACTATATACACTAGAATATATTTTGCGGAAGAAAGGAAAACAATAATATTCCGTTAGATTGACGAATGACACACAACAATTTCCTCACTCAAACGATGATACTTCTATATTTCCTGATTTTAAGAGTAATTGATTCTTAATAATATTCATTTTACTATACACTTTTTTCCTGCGCGAACTGGGCTAATCTCACCTCACTTCCACCACCACCACAGCACAAGACACAGCACCAGAGAGGCTAAGCCGACTATAATACGATTGCGACTTGGCTTTAAAAACATCTCAGTTTTCCACAAGTGTTTTTGTATTTTAATTCGTTGAAGTTATTAATTCATAGGGGGAAGTATGTGTGTGTATGTTTGGGATTAGCAGCTGTAATAAAATGGGCTAGTAGCCCAGTCTCTTGTGTCTCTCGATATTACCGTTTGTCAGCAGAACCAAGTCATTTTGTCATTGTAATTACACTGATAGCGAGCACCATCCACTGAACAATTTTCCACAACGGCCGACACAACATTGACTTGTTGACTGGGAGAAGTGGCTGAGTAGTAGAGGGATTTGTACAAGTCTGTACTCTCAAACTTTTCCACCAACAACACGTCTTGATCTAGTTGTAGGGTAAAGTTTAATTGCATGATTAAATATGCCTTTCGGCTGCTATCTCGGAGGTGATCTTGGCTAGAGAAATCCATGATTATCTTGTTTCATACGACATTTACTCGTAATAACGGATGAAAATTCGTTCCTCTTTCATATCAGGTAGATATACAACGACGTAGATCTACGTGTTTGTTGGAGAAGGAAGCACCTCAGGAGAAAATTCCCATGTGTGAAGATATCCAGAAAATAAGATACGTTTTCATCACACATGAGCAATCAAACATTACATTTACGATCCTATTTGTCATGAGGAGAGAGTAACCGTCGGAGAAACTTGCTTCTGTCGCACTGAACCGCACACACCACCACGAAAATACTCCTTGTGCTGAGAAACCACTCAAAAATATTCCTTCGAGGAAGGATGTGTGATAGGAGGGACGAAAATTATTGCGAAACCTTGTGGCACTAATGTTAACACTAAGTTAGGTTCCACTTTCCACTCCCGATTAGCTATTCCTCAGCGTATCACGTTTCCTAGGTGGAATTAGAGATGCCTGGAAATTTCTCTTGATGTCATTTCTCATAATATAAATTGCCTCCGTGTGTCCCCAAGAGTTTCAAGTCTGCAGAGGAGATTCGTGCCTAGAGGAGAATTTCCCTATGGAAAAGTAATCGAAGGGAATGGTAAACGTAACGTACTGGGTATCATCTTCGAAAGAGATCACGACCAAAAAAATGTTTCCCTTAATATATATAAATACATATATATATAGATATAGTTTTGTAGATACGGGATTTTTTCTTATATGTATGTTATTCACCAAACCCTTTGAATTGCAGAGTTTGACTTTAGCTTTGGCCGTTTTACTCTGGTATTATTGGTGTCCTTAAAGAGCCACATATTTCATACATTATTTGATGATCCGTGGAAAAGTAGTGACAAGTTTTCTCCTCTACTTTCACTAGCTTCTCTTCCCCTCCTCACACCAAGAGAGAAGGAGAGAGATACGAGTCAAATTTCAATATCCTGATATTTTCAATATTGAAAGTCATCAAAAATGATTACTTTTCTCTCATGTTATTGTTATGATTTCTTCTCGAGAGAAAAGAAACAGAATCATAGTATATTTTTCTACGCATAGGAATCCTTCCACTCCATAATGCAAAAAGTACAGATGGCTCCGTCTCTTTTTTTTGTGGGAACACGACTAGCGGAAGAAATTTATCGATACGTGTATATTTGTGTATTTTAAAGACGCTGGGAAAATAGAAGAATCAATTTCCTCATATGGGAGAACGGAACCCCACACGCTGCCAACTACTGATGGGTCGGGATAGACGTCACCGTATTATTATTAATAGGAGCGCCTCTTGTAATCCTCTGTTCAGCAGGGAAACCATCGTGGTCGTTAGTATCAGAGCAATAATAATGTTGAGGGGAAGGACTAGTTGAAGAATTGGTAGAGCAAGTAGCAGTGATGCTGTCACCCGTGGTCGTGATATTCCATTTTATTTTTTCAACATCAGCCCCATGGCAGTTATGGTATTGACTGAGAAATTGCTCTTCTACTAAACGTTCAACTCGACTTGCAACTCTTTGGTTATTTCTACTTTTGGAATGGCAGAGTACCTCTGCTCCTTGTGGAATGTGGTCGTTGAAGTTATTGTAAGTACTGCCTGTGGAAAAAATCTCCTGGTTCTCGTCCTCGTCTATCGTGAGAGTGTTTCTACCGTAATAATAATAATAAACGCAACTACCGAATTTGCTACTGGCTTTGCTGATAATGCTACTCGAAACTTGTTCCCTACACAATGCCAAAGTTGAGATGCATGCTGACACCAGGGTGAATACAAAGAGGTGGACTGGCGACGATGAGACTGTTGATGATGGCAATGATTTCTCTTCCTTACACATGGATCGCATTCCGAGAGCACTATTTGACTTTCTTTATTTTCATGTAACAGTTCTCTGAGCTTGTACAAATTAGCTACTGTACAAATAACTAGTCAAGTTTTTGATAAACAGAGCGAGCACTAAGATAAACATAACGATTTCAAATGACGTTGTTGCTTTATTCACCGGTGGCGTCCCACCCTTTGGCTCCTGGCTAGTACTTTTAGTCTTTTCTTCTTTCATCTTTTTTTTACCAATTCAAGCACTTGCAACTTTCACATGACAAAAGTGTTTTTTCTTCTTTGTTGTGTGAATCTTCACTTGAGAACTATTGGAAGGAGATGATTATGGTATACTTTTTTTGTAAAAGTCCCAGCACCGCACCGGCAGACCACCCACTCGTGTCTACTTTCTTTATAATGATGGCAATGTGTTTTTTTGCATTTGCCAACTACTATAACTATGAAGAGATAAAAAAGTAGGTAATTCAAGTCACTTGATGGAATTCAATTTGTTGTGGCCTTTTCCATTTTTTACACAACTGTTCCTCTTAACCTGTCCTGTGATATCTGCTCTTTACGTAAACTTTATGTTGTTTTGTGCAGACTTCAATTGGAGAGATGTAAAGGGAAAGCAGAGGGCTTTTCTCTGTATTCATATACTTCTAACAGAATGAGAACGGTTGGAGAGATGAGAGGAAAGAGTGAAAGTCTCAGGATTTCTGAAGCCTTTTTTTCCTCAAGTCTGGTGGCTCTTGCTTGTCTGATGTTATTGCTCCTGCCGCTCACTCACTCACTAGTACAATATTATGTAACGTGTGTTTTCCCCCACTACAACTACCACACTACTTTGGGAAACACCAAGTGGATGAAAATAATGTTTGTTGCTCCTTTTAACTTTCTTTTCCGTAGTTGTGCACCTCATAATGGATGCATATCAGAGGCACGTTTTACAATACGGGTTGCATCCTTCTCCTTTCTTCGTATTTTAGGTCTGGAAGTACAAAGAAAAAAAGTATAAAATGGAATGATTTAGATGTATAACGTAATTTAGCCTGTGTATAGAGAGCTATAGCTAGAGTTTATTGTATATCTTCATAAGTACAACATAAGAGAAAAGAAAAGCTGGGTTTGATGAGTGCTTGTTTGGTTCAATTTGCTACTTGAAGCTTCTTATTTTTTTCTCTCTTTTACCATAAGTCTAAGAGCCTTTTGCTCCACTCATACAAAGAGAGTAAACCCTTTTGGCTATCTTTTCGAATTGTATCAAAATAGCTTTACAAATTGAATTTTTTATGAAATCCTTCCTCCAACCTTGTACACAGTTAATGGAACTTTGTAATATGAAATAGACTTTCGCATGCACAAGTTCTGCTGTTAGATTGAAACCGACAGATAAACGATGAACAACCACATGTTTTGTTTGAGGTTAAATTTGTTTTTAATGGGTGCTCTAGTGTTGACGAGTCTACAATGTAATACCGGAAGACAATTTAAAATTTACTTTGTGGTGAATAATGTAGAAGTAAATACACAACGCACGTTTTTAATACAATAAGAGATATACAAAGCGTCCACGCGCGTGGAAAGCCTGGAAAGATTTTTTTTAAAAAGGTTCTTAAAACATTAAATTTGTAAATGTTTGCCCTTATCCGCTTGATGTACACTTTACCTTTGTGTGGCAAAAATAACAAGCTATGAAAGAATTTATTTCTTAGTTTTAAAGTAGTATCCTCTACTAAAATCCCACAAAACGAAACGTTTTTAAATCCCAAATATGTCAAAAGAAAACTTCAGCGTTTTGAATGATATTTTATACCATTTCCTTTTGAATCACCGTCAGACAGGATGGTGATGGTGAATCTTACCACATTCATTCCTCAGTCACACAATACGACATACCTCTCCCAACTTTGCACACTCACACATGTAGATTGTTTTTATACATCTATCGATTTAAAATTACGACTGACCACAAAAACTCGTAACTTTCGTCTTTCCTCCCCGACTCTCGTATCAACTTCTCATCAGATGTTATTTTTCCTGTAGAAAACAAAAACAGGAACGTGTGTCTGTGTAGTAAAAACGAACGTCAGTAATTCACCCCGCACACCGCAAACATTTTTATACTCACTCCCATCTCCTCAATCCCCGGCTCCTTCCTATTCGGAGAATTCAGGAAACACAAGTAAAAATCCAGTGGAAAGCACACCGTCGTCGTCGTATGTGCGTCCTCTTTAAAGTAATCGACAAAGATAGACACGGCTACAGAGCACACTGCTCACTGTCTAATGCGGCAGTAAATCGAGGAAGAAAACCTCTAAAAAAGTCCTACTCTTCTAGCCTTTTCTTCCATGCAACATTCTCCACTCTTTGGGTTTACTGGTCTACTGCGAAAAAAAACTTTTGCCCACTCTGCAAGCTACAATACACACGTATCAAGAGAGAAAAATAAGCTTCTGTGAGTGAGTAGGTAGGGATGGGAGAAGATGAGAACGACCGATGGAGAGAAAGAGAGAGCTAAGAAGTGAAACAAAGTTCCTCCCCAAAGGTTTTCTCCTTTTACTTCTTTCCACTTTACTTTCTTCTGATGATGCTGCTTGGTCGGTGGTACCGTGTTCCTTTTTTCCCTGTCTAACCTCCAACTTACTCTCACACACAGAGAAAACCTCTCTGAAGCTTACATTTGCACTTTTTACTTGAGGGTATAAAAACTACGAAAGTTTTTACGTTCTATCTATTTTATACTGAGAAGGTTTACCAAGTAGGTTACTTTTTTCTCTCAATAGATATCTCTTATTTTGAAGAAAAGTGCAATTCAGGGAGGAGGACGAAAGTCGTGTGGAAATGTTAGCACCACCACTTGTCCGTTTTTTATCTAGTAAAAAAAGTAAAGCAGTTTTGAAGACTCGTGTACTTAGACCATTTAGCAATGATGTGCTTGCTCCTCTGGTGTCGTCAAGTAAGGATAATACAAGTTTTTTATAAGGAGAATTGTTGTTACTGATACAGCTTCTTTTACTCTGAGAAGAAGAAAAAACTCTTTGGCTATTCTGCCCTTACCCGTCGCGTTTCTCCTCTGGTTCTCTTTTTTCTTCCCGAGAAGAGGGCAAGTTGTTGGTGTACAGTGCACAAGAGGAGAATGATGGCACTTTGTACGAATGGATAGATACATTAGAAAAACGAGAGGCGACAGCACAGCGGCAGCATAGACGTCGACGAGGACAACGACGTCGACAGAGCGAAAGAGAAAAGAGAGAGAGAGGATGATGATGGGTACCTCAAGTGTCCCACGGTTGGAACGAGACTGACTGACTCACACCAATGATCATATAAAAAGGGCGAAAAGGGGGTTTTGCAACTTGGAAAAACTTTTTCTTTCTTTTCCTCTTTCTCTCCCTCTCACTGCTTCTCTCGTATATTTTCGTTCGTGTTGGAATTATTCTCATGCATTTGCTCTGCCGTTCTTTCTCTGTGAAAGTGGTATAAGTGAAGTACCTAAATATTATAGGTTAGATATACACAGGGTCCACACACGTATGTATTCTAGTGGTGTATGTGCTCACACAAGGGTATATGCCCGAGTTGGAATCCTGTTAGATATGATTATGTTAGGGTACTCTAGCAGAAAAGGCGGTTAGCTTGGCAATGTACACACATAAAAGGGAAAATAGTTAGAGAGAGTGGTGGTAGCACGGAGGAAATAAAGAAAGCTTGAGTAGCATAAGCACAACCACTGCTGCTACCCATAAAACCTGTATGTCTATACATTTATACATAATATGGTAATAAGTAATACGCTTTCTCTTCGATACACACAGTGAAACTTCTATATGGTTGGAGAACATGAGAGCGTAAGCGGAATACCTAGTTTTTTTGGAAGACAAGACCAGGGCAGGGTACGTTCCAGGCTGATATAGTCGCGGGGAGAAATGAGCAGGCTGCATTGCATTTCACTTTACTGTGAATTTCTCTCTCACTTTTACTCTGCAAGTCGGCTCGTTTCCCTCTGCTCAAGAGATATTTATGCTTGATATGTCCCTCTCTTTTTTTCTCACTTACTTTCTTTGCTCAATACGGAAAGACTGTGCTTTTCTCAACACATAGGCCATGATACGGGCTAGGTTAAAAAAATACCGTAGTATTTTTAAAAATATTATACAAGGTTCTAAAAAAAATACTATGCATAATACTATCATCATGATAAGCATTGATCACCAACAGCTCGCAGAGTAAGTGAGGCTTTAGCTATAAGCTATTTTTGGGAAAAGTTCTCGTACCGTACCTGGTTGAATGTGTTCTAAGAACAACACTGAGGGCAACGGCAGCTTTGGAATTTGCAAGTTTTGTAAGCAAGCTTCTTATGGCTCATACCTACTTTTTTTTACACATGAGTATTTTCTCCCACATTATACAGATATCTTGTCACTTGAATTTCAAATGGTGCCTAGTTCATTTCATGACAGAAACGTGAACTCATGCAACACCCACCGGTATATTATGTGTTTCTGTAGGGTACAAAAGGAGAAAAATATATATTCATAGCGGTACACTACTAATAGGAGGAAAAGAAGTGGCTTTTGTTGAATAACACTAAACCACATTCAGTTCACTTACTTCCCTTTCCACAGAGTGAAAGTTTTTCTCTGACATGCAGATATACACGAGTTGGTAGGATTTGTGTAGCTGAGTTGCACACACACACACACACACGTACCCTTTTTTCCTTTTCCTGTTATGGTTATAGCCTTTCTCCTCTCGTATTGCGAGACAAGTGTTCACATAACCACCACATCACAGAGCTCAACAAACCAATAATATTTAAGCTAGTGAGGCAAAACCCGGCTTAGCATCCTATCATCAACAACTTCATATTATTATTCCGCTATGACTATCTTCTGTGCAGATTGGAGAAAGAGAGAGAGAGAGCTCTGCTTTCCCAAACTGTAATCCATTATTAGAGTTTTTGCATAGAAACGTACTTCCTTTTCCACTTTGCTTCTCTTCTCTGGTATGCACACAAATACACATGTAGGGAAGAAAAGAGCAGAGAGGACTTGCTCTACGCCAATATTATCGTGTACACTTTCCCAACGAAAGAGATAAAAAGAGCCACTGGGCTCATATGCTGTATGACTTGCTTTCTCTGTAATTCCAGCAATTCTACAGATAAGTGAAAGGGAATCTCGAAGGAAGGCTCTACCATGGAAAGGCGCAGGGATCGCGTTGTTTTGTGCTTCTCGAAAGCTGAGCTCCTTTAACCAGAGACCTAGAGAGAACAGAGAGCGTGCACTATTGTGCATTCACACAAATATTACCCATACACATTGAAAGCGAGTGAGAGAGACATTCGAGCAACGCATTGATTGTGAGGATCATGATCACTCCCTTTCATACAGTTTCATGCATTATACTGCCATCACATTACATTTCGACTTGAAATGTCCCACATGCTCTCTGAGTCTGGGTGTGCAAACGCATAAAAGGTTGTATTCCTTTAAGTTACGAGCACTTGTTTTTCTCGCATGTGGCTTGTAGTCTCTTTTAAGTGCATGATCATAGCATATATTAAGGTGTGGGTGGAAGTAAAATTTCATTTAAAAGTGTGCTAAGCATCCGTTCCCAGTTGAGGAAAGTGATCTGAGATTCTCACTCTTGGCCTTTGTATTGGCGGCAGTGCACCTGTCAGGAAATAAACAGAATTTCTATTGCTCCATGCCGCCACCGTTTAGGCACACGACATAGAACTACAGCTTGGGTTTTAAAGCTGGCGCTATGAATAAAGCTGAAATGAGGTAGAGAGAAACTCTCGCAAGGGTTTGTTTAAGGAGTAGGGCAGACATTGCAACAAAACTGTTCCATTCAGCATTTATTTCCAGCACTCCAGTTAGTCCTCTTCGTATATCGCCCCTGGTCGTTGTCGTAGTAGGAAGCTCTTGTAAACGTAAGTGGAACGAAAAGGACAAGTCTGGAATATCTATAAGGCATCATCATCATCACCGCCGTGATCAACATTACCCGTAGTGGTATGGCGGTGTGGCGGCGGTATATACGTTCTCCAAGACAAACAAGCTTGCCTATCTCTACACTCGCTTGCTTTTTACTTGCTTAAATCGAGTCGAGAAAGGAAGAGAGCGATCAGCAGGCAAAGGCAGACTGCAACTGTGTAAGCATTCCAGGTTTTAAAAAGGTTGACCTGCGCTCTCCTCTCGCCCATTGCCAAAAAGTACAAGGGAAAAAAGAAAGAAAGATATGAAGAGAGAGAGAGAGAGAAAGGGAGAGAAAAGTACCACTAGTAGCGACTTTTTCGACCACTGCACTATATGCCAAATAGTCTACTCCATAGAAAAAAAGAAAGAAATGCCGGAGTTATCCTGGAACCTATGTGCATGTAAGATGTAGATACAAGGGAAATGTGTACATGCATATGTATATTCATTGTATTAAATATATACGCCTACAGTATATACCTAAAGTGTATAAACCCTCTATGGACTATGGGCTGACGGGATATGTACATTTGTAGCTGTTACATTTACTTCCTATTTCACATTTATGTAGGCTACATGTATTATTATTCCCTTTCCTCATTCCTCGTCTGGAGAAGGAATATAGTCATGAAACCGAGGGCTCGATTCAACTTTGTTGGGAAAAGTAGGTAGACGAAGGACTTTAGGAAGGAAAAAATAGAGGAAGCCAGAAAGCAATCCTAAGCAGCTGAAAGTCTACCCTTTTTATAAGGTGATAAGCATACAAGACTATCAGCATTCCTATTGTGTTCCTCTGCACCCATTCTATTCAAGAGGAAGCAGGCATGCATAAGCCACAGTGAGTATAACTTTTCTACGTACTTTCCCTATTATCTTATAAGGCTTCACAATTTTTAGCTTATTACTACACTGCTTTCTCCTTGTCTCCGTTCATATTCCATTTTCGTTATGGGTGAAGCGAGAAACCATTTCTCGTTTTTCTTCTTTCTCTCTCTCTGTCTCAAAGACAAAGTCTACGTTATACGTTTTCCCTGTAGTTTTCATTTCACTATAAAGAAATGTGAGTGCCCCACATATCAACATCAACGTGCTTTTATGAACATGAGCGTATTATGCGTTTTTGCTGTGTTGTACTTTTTTCCTCCCATTTTTCCTTATCAATGAGCATAGCCGAACATTGTAGAAAGGGGAAAAATTCCTGTGGAGTGGAACAAAGAAATGGGGAAAAAATAGATGATTATGTGACATGACATTTGATAACAATATTTATAGGTGACTTTGCCTAGCATAACATGGAAAAGCTTGGAGTAAGTTTGCGCAACGTGCCGTGCAAACACTTTCCCATCACTGTACATCAAACGAGTGTGCTTGCAATTTGCAGGGTAAATTGCACCTTTAAGCAGCCTACATTCACCGCACCAGAAAGAAATTGGAGTGGGGGATGTGTGTGCACAGTACAGCTTATAATGTCAAGACTGAAGCCTGGTATAACTCCTATGCTGTATATTTTATTATTTTATTGCATGATAACACCGCCTCATTTCCATGAATGCTCAACACACTCATCATGCATATTAAAATACTATTACTCGTAATCACTGTAGAGAAAGGAATGAGTTTTAATACTATCACAGGGACGGTTATGGATAGCACTTGAATTCTGTTTCTATTTATATCCATCAAGCATAATTTAGTTCGAATTAATTTACGTTTGCGATAAGCACATAATTATGTACATAATATGTTGAGTATTTTAATTTAAAGGTGGGCGTTTTGTTTTGATCTACCAAAACCTCATTAGGTTAAGCACTGCAGTGCTTATAACTCATATCTATCTGTAGGTTCTAACGTGTAGGCAAATTCTCCTGTTTGATTGACATGGGAAAAAATGACCCTGCTTTTACTGCTGCAAGTAAACAACAAAGGTAAATCTACTGGATGAGTACGGTAGGTATCTCTATGATCGTGGTCAAGTGGGAGTCCTTCACGTTTTACAAGTGGAGACTTCACATCTTCACACTTCTTTTCAAGATGGTGGTGAAGAGGCTGCTGCAAGTGGAAACAGGAAAAGTAAACTAGTTATCTAAGCAAAATTTCATGAAGCTAGAGTATTCGTAAAGGATATTTTGAAAGTTAAGTTAGTAAGGAAGGACTTTAGTAATTAGAATAACGTTGAATTTTTTAGGGACAACAGTGGTCTATGTTTGTCCTCTACAAAACCACAAATCGAATTTACAGTTGACAGTAGTATGCAGGTCTTCAAGTCTCCATCCTTCCTCCTTCCGGCTACTACGCCGCAAGTGTTCCAATTTAAGTTATCACTTTCACACATCGAAATAAATCTGTAACGGAAAAGCTAATTTTGCGAGCTAAATTCAGGGTAGAGACTTATACGAAATCCAATTCGCCTAGCGAAGATTGTCACACGCAGGCTCACGCTTATTATGGTTATGTACTGCGTATGGATTTAATGAGGTGAAAACTGGCCCTTGTTTGGTTTTGAATGAAATATTAACCGTGCGACCTGACTAAACACATTTTTTGTTTCCTGGATTAAGTACGCTGCCGTTGCTGCCATTCACGGAAGCGTGATGTGAGAGTGAGCGCTTGGAAACAGCCTTAGTCATGCAAAGAATAAAGGAGAGCAAAACGTGACATGCCCTGGTGACCTCGTTAAGTTCCAGTAGTTTGTTCGTGTTGCCAGATTTTTATGATGATCGCCCACGTATGCTGGGTAGCTCCAAATAAAATGCAGAGCAAATCTGTTGGGCGTGGGGTTGAAGCACGCTACAGTTAAAAAATAAGTCAGTGCGATGTATGCATGCAATGAAAAAGTAAAAAAGATAAGGAGCAACACATAATAAAATTTAGGCTTGATGCATACTTTTCCTAGCACACAGAGGACCTAGTCTTGACTCATGCTTTCTCTTTTTACAATTACGAAAGGGAAGTTCAAAATATAACGCAAAACTGCCTGTGCTGGGACTGTGTTCTTGTTCAGATGGGCGAAGCTAGAAACAGGAGATTTCCTCATAAATACAATGGATTCTCTCGGTCCGTCGATAAAACCCAGCCGGATAAATTAGGGAGGGAGAAAAGGAGGAGGCAGCATGGAAACATGAGAATAATACAGAGAAAAAGTGTGCAGCTACATGTTATTACTTGCATGCATTATGTATACGGGAACATGAAAAGCGTGCAGATTTTTATGTATAGCGCATACTGCTGATGAAGTATGGTCCACTTCAAAATTTGCATGATCAATTGACTTGAAGAGTTCAAAAGTACATTTCTAGTTGAATGTTAGTAAATCAGCAGGCATATTCGCACCATGTGTGCAGAGTAGGTCAGCTCTGACTGCCAGTTAAAGTCTGTCGAGTGAAACCTCACTTTTCCCGTCTTTCCTTCCGTTTTACAAGAACTGCTACACGCTCTTTTAAGCGGACTCTCAGCTTGACGCTAATACACTATGATGTGGTGTATGGTGCTACACTTGAGCTGCAAGTAATACCGATGACGGGATGTAATCAATCTCACCACCAAGTGGGATGCGAGCTCATGTATGGAAAGCCGATGCGGCATAAACTTGAGCAGTATCATGGCCGCATGGCCCAGAGGTAAGAAAAAATTCAGTAAGACCAATTTATACTCATTGACGTAGCAAAAACCACAATCATTACTCAGCAAGTCCGCAAAAGCCGAATCCAATTGCTTTCTCTTCTCCGTTGAAACAAAAAAGGCTGACGACTTTCACTTACTAAGCTTTTAACCAAGAGAGAAAGTGGAGTGACGTATGCTCCTCATGACGGGTTTAACAGTAGAGAGAGAACTTGCGGATGCTTAGACCCTTTAGCATTCGTTTATAAATGCTGCATAATATTGCAAACAATAATGCTGATTCGACGCAAGGTAAGTAATGTGTTTTCTCTTGACTTTTAAAAATAAATAGATTACAATTGAGAAATGAAAAATTCTAGAAATAGAAAACCCCGAAGGTGCATTTACAACGAAACCGAAAGTGTCTGCGTGACTTTCTGCTGTGATTTTATTACGGTTTCCTCTATAAATCTACTACATACTCACATATTGTTAATTTATAGAGGTATCAATCAGTAAAGCTATGATAACCAGAATTAAATTTAAAAAGAATATCACTCAAAAATACGTCTACCTTCACTATTGTACTAGCTTTGTAAATGCAATCATTAATACTAGACATTTTGCATAGATCTGGAAATGAACTCGAACTCAACTCATTGCTGAATTGTTTGTTTTTCTACGAGTCGACGGAACATTCCATCTTGAATCATCATTAGCTCTTGATAAGCACCAACTTCCACAATCTTTCCGTCGTTCAGGACAGCGATTTTATCTAAAAAATGAGATTATGAACTTTTCTATATAATCCTATTCTGTATAATTCTATTTATGTTTTAAATACTTTAAACAGCATGCGTATTGTGTGTGTTTTTTGTATTATTATCGGGTTCGTAATTAAGTTCTTACCTGCATGACGAATCGTTGATAAACGATGTGCGATTGTTATAACAGTTCTATTCTTCGCTACCCTCTCCAGGGCTTCCTGTACAAGGTGCTCGCTTTCAGCGTCCAAGGCACTATAAATATGAAAAACAAAGAGTAGTGATTTACTATCTCTAAAGCAGTGTGGTTTTCGATAAAATGTAACTGTATATTTGTTTATCAACCTTGTTGCCTCATCAAAGAGAAGAATTTTCGGATTTTTGATCAATGCTCTTGCAATTGCAATTCGTTGACGCTATGAATTAAATAAAAAATGTACCTTTTTACTCGTTACTTTGTACAGCTTTAAAGTAAAAGCTTCGTAAGCGCCACTTTTAAACTGTCTCAAATACCTGTCCACCAGAGAGCATAATTCCTCGTTCTCCAACTAATGTATCAAATCGTTGAGGGAATTTCATAATAAAATCATACGCGTTTGCTTCTTTAGCTACTTCAAACACAACTTCGTCAGGTATTGATTCGGTTGTAACTGCCCCATACAAAATATTGTCTTTAATAGAGCTTGAAAAAAGAATCGGTTCTTGGCTAACTGTTCCAATCTGCTGACGTAACCAATGTGGATCCAATTGTGAAATATCTATCCCATCAATTGTCATAAGACCAGACGTTGGATCATAGTACCGCAACAAAAGAGAGCCAAGAGTGCTTTTCCCACTCCCACTGCTTCCTACAATGGCAACAATAGTAGCGGCTGGAATGTCGAGATTCACAGAGTCAAAGATCGGCGTATCAGTTCTGGTTGGGTACGAAAAACACACGTTCTGGAGTAGAATACTCCCTTTCATTCCACTTGCTGGGATAACGCCACCTAAAATTAAAAAATGGACGTTATAAATAATGAAATTTTATGACGCATTTCCTAAAATTGGGAGATTTTACGAACCACGTAAAGGAATTGCTGGCGTTGTATCGATCAACTCCCACAGTCTGGTTGACGCACCAAGACCTTTCATCATTTCTGAATAGAATGAGCTGAGTCCTCCGATTGCCACACCCACGTAGGCGGCATACAGCAAGAATGCAGATAGTGAACCGACGGTGATTGAATTTTCGGCAACTAACGAACCACCATAATATAGCACGGAAAGAATTATGAAGTTCCCACTGAGACCTGTCTAAAAATTAACATGTGAAGGTGAAATAAAATTGTTTTTACTGAGCAAAATCAAAACAATTAATTTCCTCTTACCATTCCAAAAAATACTCCACGAGCAAGTGCTTCCTTATAAGATAATTTTAGCACATCTGAAATTTTGTGTTCATAAGCTTGATTTTCTAATGTCTCTTGACTAAATGCTCTGACAGTTCGTATATTAGCTATCCTTTCATCCGCTACTTGCGTTGCAGAAGCTAAACTATCTTGAACTTTTTGAGTTATTTTTCTAACATATCTCCCATAAATGACAGCTAATCCAGCAACCGGTGGAACAATGCTCAAACCGACGACCGCCAATTGTGGAGAGGTATAAACCTGAGAATAATCAAGTACGCTATTTGATAATGCATAAACATACTAAATACAAGCTTGAGTTGAGCTGATAATACCATCATCGAGACTCCTGCAGCAACTAGAAAAGTGGACCTTAAACCATCTGAAACGTTCATAGTTACAGATTGACTAACCAACGCCGTATCTGCTGATAGTCGATTAATTAATTCACCAGTTTTATTTTTATCAAAAAAAGCAATGTCTTGTTTAAGAATAGCAGAAAACACTGATGTCCGCATCTTGTTGGTAATCCTAAGACCTGCAATAGGTACAAAACAAGAACTTTCACTCAAAATCATTAGCAAACTTTCATAAGTAAACAAAAAATGAGTAAATATATTTACCTGATGTTTGCATAAGATACACTCTTCCAAAATTACATAGACCACCAATCAAGAATATTCCTAATAATCCTAGGCACACCTTGTCCAAATTTCTTTTCGTTTCCTGTATGTCATTACCCGTATAGATGATATCAATGACCTTCCCAAGACAAAACGGAACCGCCATTGTAACAGCACTAGAAATGACCAGCAAAAATATTGCACCTATATCACAGTCAACAGGAAATAGCTATGGTTAGGTGTTGGGAAAAGTTGATGAAATCATGTGTAAAATTAATATTATAAAATTAATTGAGGTTTACCAGTCAGCGTCAATTTTTCGCCCTTAGCAAGTCCTAGCAATCTTGAAATTTCGTTTCGTCCAGCTTTCCTAGCAGGTGCACTGTCGTTTTTGGCATTCGTCGCCATTTGTTTTCTTAGCAATGCAGTTGTTCTTAGACTTCTTCTTCCAATTAATAGTGGAAAGAGGTAAATGTTATCGGGATGTTTAATAATCTTACTTCCTATCCTATTGTTTGTCACAGATCTACGCAATGTACTGCCAGCATTTTCTAGCTGCGGCTTCGTACAGAAGTTTCTAAAGCAATTATTGCATCCTTGTGTCCAATAGTTTCCATCTTGCCTGAGCGGCACTTTAAAACTTTTTTGTTTACAAAAATTAGAAACGTTGTTGGATATCCTCCAACACGAGGACGGTGACATAAATATCCTACTAGCTCCGTATAAAATGGACATTTTGAAAAGTAAATACTAAAAGAAATTGCAAAACGAAAGTAATATAAAACTGAGGTTTTCTTCTCATCAGTCAGTCGACACCTCATTCATGCAAACATTTAACACAACGATAATTTACAGAAAAATCCACTAACATTACAGTGGAATTTGTCAATGGTACATGACCATTTAAATAAATAAAAACTATACAGGGAAAGGAAAAATCTACTCAAATATTACAAGAACGGTGTGATTAAAATATAACAGATGTCTTGTCCTCTGGTTATCAATCGGCTACGGAATCGGCAACCAAAAATGAAAAGAAATGAGTATTTTAATGAAAATACAGCCACACACTAGTAACAGTCACAGTAATACAAAACGAAAATTGCATCATCATATTCAATATTAGTAACAAGTAGTGAGAAACAGCTGATCCCTACCCGAACAAATTCAACTTTTCACTGAAGAGTATTCCCGTAATCCTCTCCAGCTACAAGTTGTTACTGACAATCCCTGTCTGTATTCAATACTTATCCATCAATCAAAGCAGGAACTAAATCATCCTTGGATTCCATATTCCATTTCAGCTGAAACCCAAAAACCTATTTACACACAAAATTTCTCACAATCAAATCCACACAACATTTATTCCATAATATTGACTGATACTTGAAGAACTTGTCAGTTACCTTGTATAACTTAACACTATTTGTAATTCATTACGGTTACAGTTAGCAGAGATGGGTTCAATTGTAATGTAAATTGAAGATACTGTAATTCAATTACAATTAATGTAATTGATAATTGTAATTGAGCCGCATAAATGTTTCATTTTGTAATTTGTAATGAGTAATTGTAATGCATGTATTTGACAGCCAGAACAGTTAGCTGATTACATTCAACTAGAAACTAACAAAACATAATAATAACAAACTGCAACAATTCTAAACAACGTGAACATCTGAACCGGAGAATTAAGACGGATTAATTTTTTCCCGGGACACAAAAATTCAATTTTTCCTTTTGCTACCCTCATTCAAGCCGAGAGGTCGCTGAGAATGCTTTTTCTCGGAGAAAAGCAGCTTGTCACATTCGCCGTGACAAACACAAACAAGCCATCCTTCAACTCGAGTAAAAACTTGTTCACTGCCTGTATATATAAAAACCGGCCACGTAGCAATGACTCTAATAACGTATTTGTGCAGCACCCTTTCAACTGTTCCTTCGATAGCTCAGTTGGTAGAGCGGTGGACTGTAGCATAGCGAATAACCGCAGAAATCCATAGGTCACTGGTTCAAATCCGGTTCGAAGGAAATTCTTTTTGCCTTTAAAATACGGGCCTTTTCATGAACTTTTTATGTTGTAAATGATCCGATAGTGATTATCTATGGATTTTTATTTTTTTGTGATTTTTTTTCTCCTATAGAAAGCTTTCTATAGAAATCAGTTAAAAAGCCCATCAGTCAAAATGGGGATTTGTGTGACTGGAGGAAAAGTAGAAAGTATAAGGAAAAAACCTGACCTCATTTCATACTTTATTTGGCTCCTTTCTTTTCTCCTCAAGCGTTTCGTTTTTTTACCAAAACTTACAAGTTTTCTTAACGCTCCTGTCTACTCAAGGGAAAAAAATGTGATGAGAAAACATATATGCAAGTGAAACATTCATTTCTATAAAAGCCTCCAATCCTGTCATCCTGCCTTTGTCGCCGTTTCATTCACTTTATCCTCTCATTCCTGCATACATCTGGTTTTCCTAGGTACATCCCTCTCTTGGCGGTGTCGACTCCCAGAAAGAAAGTAACAAATATACTAGATATAAATACCAAAGTAGGGAAGCGAAAGCGACAGAAAGTGCATCACAAATTATTCCCTCCGTTTCGTCTCTCTCTTTGCCACACTCACTCCTTTTATTCAAAGGGATTCTCTTCCTTCGGCTTGTATCATCCGTCCGTCTTGTGTAAACTTGAGCATTTATAACGCAACTTTTTCGGAAGAAAACCTCTTCCTCTCAAGACTTGAGAAAAGAGACGATGAATCACGATGAGAAAAAGATCCTCAAGGCAAAGCATATTATATAAAACAAACCATGAAGACGGCTTGAGGAGGAGGAAGTTCTCTCTTTTTCTCTTGTGCTTCTTCTATGAAATGTTGTATGAAATGAATATGAATCTTTTTCCCCACTACTGAAGAGAGAAAAAGAAACAGGGAGTGACTGAGACACTTAAATAAAATAGAAAGTTTGTAGACAACGTCTTCCTCTCTCTCTCTCTCTC